>JAULKJ010326766.1:0-18943 GCA_032355405.1 Rubia balearica
TGTGGCTATACGTGTATGGTAATATAATGAATGTACACACACACACATGTGTGTGTGTATGTTTTTTACATGCATGGAAATCATGGATTGAATGAATGTAGGTGGATCTATTTGTTGCTAAGATAGGTCCCTAAAGAGTGTGCACTTCTTATTATATTGTAGGAATATGCAAAGACAAAGCCCATTGTTTTGATGAAGATTGAACTAGTGAGAGTTATCAATGTTTTGTAGCTAACTTTATTCAATATGCATATGCGAATGCCGCGAAGGAGAATTTGTCGTCTGTATATTGTCCTTGCAAAAAGTGCTGAATCCCCGTTATTTATAAAGAAGCAACTGCTTTGAAGGAACACTTATTTATAGATGGTTTCGATCTAACATACAAAACTTGGTTTTGGCATGGAGAGAATTTGGATGAGCATTCTATAAATGAAGTAGAGGCCAAGAAAGATGATAGAATTAATGAGTTGGCCGAAGAGATTGCCAAAAGCTACAGTGGAAATGCTAACAGACTTCCAGACCTCCAGGGACATAATGAGACACTTTTATATGATGGATGCCCTGATGGAATGACGGTATTGAAGGCTACGTTATAGTTGATGAATGTGAAAGCTAAGTATTCCTATAATGATGTAGGTTTCTCTAGTTTGTTTAAAGTGTTAACAGAAATGTACCTGGTTCGCAATAGACTCCTCACAGCGGTATATGTGGCAAAAAAAGGTACTATGGCCGATGGGCATGAATTATGAAAATATACATGCTTGTCGGAATGATTGTATCTTGTATATGGGAGATCACTTGAATGCAGAGGAATGTCCTAAATGCAATGCTCCAAGGTTCAAATTGAAGGAGGTGGATGTTGACGGTGAAATTGATAATCTACAGATGAAGAAGGTTCCTGTCAAAGTTGTTTGGATCTACTTATTATTCCTTGACTGAGAAGACTGTTTGACAATCCCGAGGATGCAAAGAATTTGACCTGGCATGCAGATCAGACAAGGGTTGATCCTGAAGTCATAAGTCATCCGACCGATAGTGATCAGTGGAAGAAGATAGATGCGGCATTTCCGGTCTTTGGGAATGAGCCGCGTAACTTGAGGCTTGGTTTTTGGAACTGATGGAATAAACCCTTTTGGTAATATGAGCAACAATCATAGTTCATGGGGGGTGATGGTAATGATTTACAACTTGCCCCCATGGTTGTGCATGAAAAGGAGTACATAATGTTATCATTAATGATCTCTGATTCAAAACAATCGGGAAACGATATCGATGTGTACCTAGCCCCCATGGTTGATGGCCTTAATAAGCTGTAGGATCCTGGAATGAGTATATACAATGGGTTTCAGAAGGAGTTGTTTGATTTTAGAGCCATGTTGTTTTGTACTGTTAATGACTTTCCAACTTATGGAAACTTGTCTGGCTATTCCGTGAAAGGTCACATGATATGCCTCATTTGTTTAGATGGAAAAGATTATTGTAAGTTAAGGCATGGAAGTAAGACAGTGTACCTTGGGCACCTTAGATGGCTTCCTAAAACTCATTGGTGGAGGAATAAATGTGATGAATTCAACGGAAAGGTAGAGTTGTTACCCCATCCTCCCGTATTGACAGGTGTGTCAATCTTGTACATGCTGTGAGATGTACGTAACTACTTCAGCAAGAGGAAAAGGAAACCTAAAGTTGTTGGTAGCTGGAAGAAGCGGTCCATATTCTTTGACCTACCGTATTGGGAGATACTTGATGTCCGAAACTGTTTGGACGTGATGCATATTGAGAAAAATGTTTGTGACAGTTTGGTTAGTACTTTGATGAATATCCCGGGTTAGACAAATAATAGTGTCAAGTCTAGGAAAGATATGACGAAAATGGGAATTAGACTTGATTTGGCCCTAGTGGTGCAGGGGACGAAGACGTACTTGCCTGCAAATTTTTACACACTTTCAAAAGCAGAGAAAGACTTGATATGTTCTAGCCTGAAAGGTATGGAAGTCCCGACGGGCTACTCATTCTAGGTTAGCAATCTGGTGTCTGATGAGGGATTGAGATTATGGAAGATGAAATCGCACAATTCACATTGTTTGATTCAAACATTTCTCCTGGTTGCGATCATATCCATCTTTCTAACTCACATTAGGAAGTACATTACTCGGTTGTGTTGCTTCTTCAAGGATATTTTTTGTAAAGAAAATAAATCACCGTAAATTGTAGGAACCGCAGGAGGAAATAGTTATCGTGTTGTGCGAATTGGAGATGTATCTCCCCCTTTATTCTTTGACATCATGGTCCACTTGTTGGTTCATTTTGTATGGGAAATATTGATTTGCGGTCCTATTTATCTTCGATAGATGTATCCCTTCGAGAGGTATATGAAGATATTTAAGGGTTATTTGAAAAATCAATTTCATCCAGATGCCAGTATAGTGCAGAGGTATGTGACTGAGGAGGTGGTAGAATACTGCATGGAATTCTTGAAGAATGAAGAGTCGGTTGGTGTACCAAAATTTCACCACGAAGAGAGAGTGGGTGGCAAAGTTTTGCAAAAAGGAATGGCTGGGGAACTAACCCATGACGAGTTGATGAAAGAGCACTTGTATGTCTTGCGCAATTCATAAGTGGTTCGCCCTTACATGGATATACACATGGTCTCTATCAGAGAGTGGCACCCTGGTTTCTCAGATAAGCAAGGGCTTGCAGAACACAATAATACTTTCATTGATTAGTTTTAGCAAACGGTAATCGGAGAAAGTTACGGTGAAACCTTGAACTGGTTAGCCTTCATCCCTTATGCTACTACAATTTCTTTTAGTGGCTATGCCATGAATATGTTTACCTTCTCAACCCTTGAATGGGACAAACACACTACAACTCAAAATAGTGGCTTAAGCATAGTTGTGGAAGCGTTACACGTCAGCAACGCAAAGTATAGAATCCCATTGTAGGGGAACATGTCCTACTATGGGGTGATTGAAGAAATTTGGGAACTCGTCTACATAAGTTTCAGGGTTTCAATTTTCAAATGCAAATGGGTGGACAACAATGCAGGTGTATCGATCGATGGCCTAGGTTTTACAGTCGTCAACTTGAGCAAGACATGTTCGACTGGAAATCCTTACAAACTTAATTCATAGGCTACACAAGTGTTCTATATTGATGATCCCTAGGATTGTAGCAAATCAGTGGTTATATATGGCAAAAGTCAATTTGTGAGGGAGGTTAGTCCGTCTTCAATGTCTGACATTATTCCACGAACGCTACCCAGCTCAAGTAATGTCGACCAAGAAGATAATTGGGGTGGAGTTATCGTTGAGGAGAGACCATGAGGAAGGCGTGTAGATTGAACGGCATCCCAAGGCGAAAAAGAAGAATAGGAGGAAGAAGACATATAATAGATGTAGTAAACATTTTTACAAACCTTGTAGATTGTTTATTTTGTGCTTTTGGGGTTTTATGTTATTTTTAAATCAATTGGAATTCCAATTTTGATCGGAATCACATAAGCGATGATTTTAGATTGATCTTTGACGTCTTCGCCGTATTAGTTGAATGCCGAAATAAAGTGACGGAGTTCCTCCAACGACATCACGTGTAGTCCTCGTGCTCCTGAAGAACAGATATACGGATTTTGCACATAGCGTTGGTCAGGTAGTCGATCAGAGACAGAGGCTAAATGTAAATAAATGATTTAATTCATGCAAACTCGCACATACATTGACAAGTTATCGGTCGTACCGAATAGTAGGCCTCGACATATGTGCAACGCCACATCATATAAACCTCAGTCCAATGTTAGTTTTCAAATATGAACCAGAATCGGAATGAAAAACTACAAGTCCTTATTCCAGTTCACAACAACCAAGAACATATGAATATCAATTGGCTTATAACATTGTAGTCTACAATTAGCAATTAAGAGTAGAACATAATCAAATTTTAGCGTACAATCGATAACAACACAAATCCAATCCAACAAAATGCAACACACGTCATTGTTCAAAAGCAACATCCATAACTAAAACATAATTCATCACAGATTATAAAAAATCAATCATAGGGTGACTTCGAGCATAACGGGCGATGTACCATCCTTCGTCAAACTATTTGTAGCCTCCTCATCCTCATCCCCATCCCCATCCTACACAACCACCTCCTTGTCACCATTGTCACCGGGAATCTCACTGAACTCTGTTTCTTCTTCATCACTACCCAGTGCATCATGCCCATCATCCTTGGACTTCCCATTTCTTCATCCTGCACTTGAACATTTCTTCCGCCTGTAAGAAGTGACCTCATGCCGGCCAACTCCGCCAAGATCAATTTTTGGTTTCGTTCCAAATGAAGCGCGAGTTCCTTGGTCTTGGCCATGCTATTCATGAGCATGTTCCAGGCACTTTGTTTGAGTACTGACACAATGAAAATCATGTTAAGATAATTCTTATTATATAGATAAATTAAATCATATTTTTAGAGTAAGCCAGAAAAATAGAAAACAATTTTCATACCCGTTCGTAGGCCAGGAGTGGAAAGTGTAGGATGGCCAGCGATGGAACGTGATAGAGTAGCCTCATTTCCAGGGGTGGATGTCTCTTTAAGGTAGGCATTGGCGACGTTACGATCAATCCAAGTCCCCTACCTCCCAGTGCCAATGTTTTTGGCTAAAGTAGCTCCCATCGTAGTACCTCTGCGCGATCTTATGCATAGAATTAATGGGAACACCCTACTTCTCCATCAGGGCAGTGATTACATTGCCATATGGGAGGGTTAGGCTCTTCTATGAGACTGCCATAGTGTGCATCTCTTGGACGATGGTGTAACCAGGGTCAACAACCTTCTTCTCCATGATGTGCCGGTAGAGGATAGCACCGTTGATCATAGGCTCGGAAGGATGACCAGCCGGGATGAGGCATTGGATAATGATGTTGTACATCATCCTCTGTTCGAGCTCCAAAACATCAATCTTAATCTCCATTGGTTTGAAGATGTCGTTGCCCGCTTTAACCTTGAAATATTTTCCGCCATCCGGTAAGGGTCCAATGCCCCGGACTCATCATCTTTGGGGACCCTATTAGGCTATGAGTCCCGGCAGTAGAGGTGGAGTCTTTTCGCCTCTCCATCCCCTACGCTTTGAATGGATTGAGGAATAAGTCTAGGTGAATTCACTGCACATCCTTGGCCTTTATGGCCCGTACCTCCTTAATCCTCCTCTTGCTGATTAACTGGTAGTGTTTCTCATTCTCTCCAGTGATGAAGCACTTGTCATCAAAGGTAGGTGGTGGAGGGGCTGCCTTTTTTGGACTGAGAGGGACCCTTTTCACTTCCCTTGGCCCTGAAATGCTTTGCACTCTGCTTCACTGGCATCTATGGGATATTTACATGTACAGTAATCAATAATATGTACTAAGATTTATTGATGAAGTTGATGGTATGACCAAACTTGCTAGCAGGTCGCATACAATTCGGTTAATCAGAAAATCTACAACCACATCCACCCCATTTCATCCAAACATTTGAGAACAACATAAACCACTAACCAAAGATACCTAACAACTAATCAATCAGAGCTAAAAACTAAAAAAAAATAGTGTAAATATAATTAGAGCAAAACATTTCAATGAACAGGGCATTATAAATAAAAATTTAATATAGAAATGGGAGAGAAATGGTTCAAAATCTGATCTTGTCTAGGGTTCGGCAACTTCAAGTTTTTGCTCGTTGGCTCGATGAATGGTCTTCACAACGGAATGGGATTTTTATATATGGAAGGATTGGTGGTTACAAATGACAGTTATGGGGCGGATTTATGGAGAATGATTTAGTGATTGAATGTGCGATGTCAATTTTGGGAATGAAAATGGGTGAAGCTTTAACACTTTAAATACTTAGATCCATACACTTTCGTTCAATCGATGAATACAACGTTGCATATATGTCGTATGCCTAATCGATATTAACGAACTTTGACCGATTTAGTAACCGACGTCGCATTGTAGGGTTACTTGGTCAAATGAGACAATAGGCCCAATTATCTTAAGATTCTGGGCTTAGTAAGATGTGGGTTAAAACCCCAGTTAATGAATTCACTATTCATAATCGGTTTAAACGACAGGAAACCAATAACCTCGTGATGTCGCATATTGTGATGGGCCACAACCCATTTTCAGCCTAAATTCATAAATGTACTAGCCCACAAGCAAGGCCCAAGGTAATCAATTTCTAAATATTTTAAATTTTCATATTCAATGACAAAATAATGTAAATCATTACAGTAAACAGGAACGATTATTCATTAACCATGAGCTAGTTACAGGGGTTCGTCTAGAATGTGATTGTCTATCAACAGGTTCGTTACTCATTACTTTGCAGTCTAGAATATGATTATCTATAACCACCTGTTTGCAATGTTAACAGTAGCTCAAGTCCATGTGAAACTGTTATTTGTGTACATCAGTTGAATATTTGTGTAAATGAAAGTCAAACCAAAAGGAAAAGGATTGACTGTTCTTGGCGATAACTAGAGTACCCTGCGTAATTACTGTAATTAATATCAATTTGTTTCTAGTTACATTGCTTGGAATTAGCCATCCATAATTGATGATTGTACCGTGTTGTTCAAACGATTACTTGTGCGGTAGAAGTGACTATTTGTAGGGATAACGGAAGAACCCATTTTCATTGCTATAATTGATATCATATATTTTCGGGTAACATTTCCTATGCCAGGAACTGATAATTGAAGCAGTACATTTCAAAACATAGCAATCTGTGTGAAAGGATTGACTATTCCCGGGAATAAGGGGAGGATCCTACATAATTGTGAATGGCTAATATGAAACATTTTTAAGTAACGTTGCCTTTACATGACCCTTGACAATCTTGACGATTGCACAATCACTGTTCAAAATATTACTTGTGTAGTAGGGTTGACTATTCATGGGGATAGAGGAGGAACCCTTCCTAATTTAGAGTAACTAGTATCAAATGTTTCCCAGAAACATTGCCTTTCCCAGGTCCTCAACAATCTTGAAAATTGAACCAGTACTATTCAAAAAACATTGGTTATGTGGAAGGATTGACTGTTCGTGGGGATAATGGGAGAACCCTACTTAATTGCCATAATTGGTATCAAACAGTTACGAGTAGCGTTACCTATACAAGTCCCTTGAAAATCTTGACAATTGAACCTCTATTGTTTCTATCATTACTTGGTTAGTAAAATTCATTGTTCTATGATTTAACCTAAGGCAGACCCCCTTCAAATGGTATAATTGACATATACTTGTTTCGAATGACATTTGACATCACATGCACTAAAACAACCGATAATATTGAAATTGTAATGTTCATCCCATTATTAGTTTAATAGGATTGATGTTTTAACCAAGAATCGGATATAACCGACCATCGACATACGTATATCCAATAACGGTTTTGAAGGGGTTGACATTAACTGTCGGCTTAAAATTCCCAAAACCCAATTTATGAAATCAAAAATGTATTTGAACTCCTCAAATAACATCGGCTACAACTGACGATAAAGAACATGTAATTTCCATTATAGAACTGATAATGAATACTTATGGATACCCTGGTTGGCGACATCGCTTGAACCGATCCGATAACGAAAAGAAAGTGAATTCATCCAAGATCGTGTAATGGGTCATTTGGTTCAATCACGGGCCCATTCTATGAATGCCCATCCAGTTAAGCTTGCGACGTTGGCTTACATTACGTTAGACCGATATTTGACCGACCATTAAGTGATGTCGTGCATTCTTTGCAATTGGGCCTATTGGGCTGACTTTGACCCACTTGAAGGCCTAAAATTTCCATTCGCATGACCCTTGCGACATCGCAGGCCTGACGGGAGAATACATTTATGCGCCAAGCTGAAGAAAAAAAAGGCCCAAAAAACTTTGAAAAGATATTCATTACCATATATCGCTCCCTCCACCATCAAAGACAAAAAAAATTTATCTCCATTTCCTTCCTCCTCCAATCTTCCAAGCTCCACAAACCTTGAACTCCATCTCCCACATAGAGGCTTAATGGAGAAGCAAAGGGAAAATGATGATATCACCATAGAGGGGGATTCCATGAAACAAAATTGTAGTAAGGTTTAATCTTCCAAACAACAAAAACATGATCATATTGTCATTGTTAAATTCCCTGGGAATGATTGTTGGATGAGGGTGTGTTGTTGTTATGTGTCTTGGTTTTCATCTATTTTGTTATGTGACCAATACAAGTAGGGTTGTGTGGATTGTTTGAAGATTTTTTTAAATGTGTTTTGTGTGTAACACTTGTTAAAGTTCTCTAATGGCATTATTTGTTATAGAAATGACATGACATGTTTTATTTTCCACATTGATTTTATTTAGATGAAGACCATCTTTGAAAGATATTTATGTAGTGTGTCGCCTAATGGATGTTATAGTGTTGTTTGGTAAAATTCTTACATTATGAGCATATTTGTAGCTTCATTTTGTGCGATTATGTAACTTAGTGTTGAGGATGACGTAGTGTTGTGTGATCACATTGACTTCATTTTTAGGTCGTGGAGTGGTGATCCATGATAAGAGGAAATGGCTTGAAGGAGGGGAGATGGTAATGCATTGGAAAAACATAAGCAAGTTCGGGGGTAGGGCTATTTGCAAGAAATTAATTGACATGGTGGATGAAGGTATCAAATGTCCAATGAAATTTGACCACATAGGAAATGCGAAGAAAGAAATTGGTGGTCTAGTTACTGAGGATTGATTGCGAGGACAAAGGTAGACATATTCTTGTGCGAGTCATGGAATCGGGCCAATGATGCTTACAAGGAAAAGCTATGGAAGGACCTGGAGTTGGCCGTCGATATTGAGTGCAAAGACATGGAAAAGTTGAAGTGTAGAACACTAAGACGCTTTCAAGAGAGATAGAAAGATTTTAAAGCCAAATTGGCTAGGGATTAGATTTTTAGAAAGCAGAGAAATTGCAACCCGAGACTTAAGCATCTGTTCGTTAGTGAATCTAGTTAGAAGGGTTTCGTTGCAAGAAATCTTGCGGGCGAAGAATCGGTAAGAAATCAACATTTACATGCTAAGAATAATATATATAGTTGATACATAATTATATTTGCATGTAAAGACATATTTTGATGGATAAAATAGCATATGCATGAGCATATTATCATGATAACAGTCGTTTGTGAATGTGGTTTGTGATTTTCATTGCTTAATAATTGTTACAGACCCTATTTTCCAAAACTAGAGTACCATAAACTGGACTAAGCGACGTCGCATTGTACTACTTGGGCCATGGATCGTTTCTACCAAGTAGTGTGCGACATTGTTTACAAACTAAGTTTAGAAACTGTATTGGTCCAATGGTACAATGCGATTAGTGACTCACACACAGGGACATGCAGTCTCCCTTGTCCCTCATAGTTTACCTCTTCATTTTCATAACCAAATATCATCATTTGTATCATAGGGTCTGAGAGCAAAACATGTTAAGGTTGCTAAACTAAACAACATGCGACACACCATGAGGTAAGGAGGGTATGCACTAGTCACAAGAATTATAATGAAAGAAATATTCGAGACTCGAGTGTTTGACAAAGTTGAGTTTGGGATGACGGACAAACAAACAAGGATTTCTACGGAACATCCCACACCGAATGAGTTTTCCCGATTTGAAAAATGATTGAAAGGATACAAAAGGCGCGGGAAGCAAATGGTTAAGTTCCACACCAAAGATGCGGAGGTGGTAGCCCAACAAATTGTAAGTGTTCCAACTATTTAGTTGATTTAATGTATGACCAATATTTGAAGATAAAATTTGACCTAATACATGTGATCCAATATAGGTAATTTATAGGGGGAGTTAAAAAGAAAACAAGAGTACGACGAGTTCATCGAAGTTGGAAAGAAAGACATACTTGGTATAGTGCTAAACAAGAAAAAATATTACACATAGGGACACTTTGTCAAGCCTCGACCAATGAAGGTTGATATTTCGTCAAGTAGTTAACAAAGAGAGACAGATGCTTTGAAATCTACAGTTGCCCAACTAGTGGCTTATGTATTGCAAGATCGAATGGGAGGAAAATTCCACTTAACTTGGAGAGAATCCTAGCATGTTCTAAACCAACAACCTCAACTACCCCCTAGCTTATTCTCCAACAAACTCAACACATGACCACCTGGTGTGCAATATTAGGCCTAAACCAATGTCTTCGACTTCAACAATGCCTCGTGCGTTTGACCTACTGAGAACGGAGTTGGTAGAGGCCACCAATCGCACCTTGAAGGTATAAGTAAATACATTACACCTTTCATATTCAAATTATTTTATAATTTGAATAGCGACTCTTCTTATGAAGTTTAATTCCTTATGCATTCTTCTTGCTGAGCGTGTTGATGGTGAGAGTCATGTCGCTGTGGAAGGCAAAGTGTACACATTTATACAATCGCATCATCATAAGCCAATCACGAAGGAAAATGTGGTGGTTGATATCACTAAGACCCTCGTAGATGGTATAGTTATTCCAATCCTAGGTACCGAGGCAAAAAATAGTGGACGAGCCGGTGGGAATATTTGTTGAGTGGCCCCTATGTTTGGTCTCTATTATGGAAAACAGACCCGCCAACAAGGTAAGGGTTGAGACATGGCCTGAAACAACAATTCATATGACATGGGTTGAGAAAACAGTTCTGCGCGTGACTTTCCAAATTAATTTCATGTAGATCCAGGCAAGGATTAGTAGCCCGACCAAATTGCCAAGTACATTGGGGGATCTGAAGGCTTCAAAATCCCATGTCCCTTGAGTGAAGCTACCACCATTCAATCCCTCAAGGGATGCTCTCTGAAGAACATCCACACAATCTTAACAACTCACCCTCCCTCGTCTTCATACCAAATTACAATGGAAGAAGTTGGAATCTTTGGGTACAAGGTAAATCCAACCATCCTGAAGGAGGATTTCGTAACTTTGTTCAATTTAAATAATGTCCCACCTCCCATGATGCAACTACATTGCATGTAAGTATGAATCCATCAACTAAACATTATTCATTGTTGTAATTATTGCGTTGCCCATCAATATCTTAACTAACTATGTATATAGGCTTTTGCATGTACAATCTATTTCCAAAATGAAAGGGTTGATAGGGGTTCTTTGCCCATTGAAGATCCAACATGAACATGTGGCGATGGAAGAGCGTTTAGCCTACGTGAGCTCCTGGTTGATGAAAAAGGAGAATTCGATATATATCGTACCATATTACGAGGGGTGAGTAAACTGTACTTACTGAATTACAATTGTTTTTAGTGTACAATAGTTTATGGGTTTATAATGAATTAATGTCAATTTCATATTATTAGCAAACATTGGATGGTTGTCGTCTTAGTTATTCCCTCAAGCACGGTGTTCTGGTTCGATCCATTACATTAGACACCTCCCTCCCGAGGCAATTTCATTTGCAATTGCGAAGGTGATGAAAGATCCATTAGTTAACATGCGGAAGTCATTCCATTGGAAGTCCCTAAAGGTTAGAATTTACAAGATAATATCAATTTAGTCTAATTATTATTGCAATATGAATAACTATGTGTTCATGAACAAATTGCGGGTACGGTTAGCATAAAAAAATTGGCCCCATGGCAAAGCGATTACTGTTGCATGAGATTTATGAAGGATTTTTTAGCAAATGTGAGTGAGAATCAATATGATCTACAAAAGTTATGTTTTTTCTCACAATTTTATTTCAACAAACAATGACACGACTATGCCTAACCTCTGTTTTCATTAACTGTTTACTCCATGGTCCAGTCTTTTCCCTAGGACAAATTACCGTACACCACCAGACAGTTGGAGGATTCACGTGAAAGCTGGGAGTTATTCATGATGGTAAAGCATTTGAAGGATTTACTTAACCCAACAACTATATAAGAAACTCGTATTAGGTTAACTTTTTGGTGCGATCATCATTCTTTAAAATGCCCATTGATACTTTCCAAGGTATTTTTTACACCTTGATATAGTTCTTCATCTAGAAATGGAGTATCAATGGTATAGTTCATTTTGTGAGAATTTTGCTAACTTTTATTGTGAGTTGAAGGTGTAGTATTTATATTTCTTATGTGTATATATTATGCTAGCTGTGCCTACATGTCAATTGAATGACGTTCGACGCCGGGAACACTTTTCATGAATATTGCTATTTATATTTCAACTACCAACGTAGCGCACATATATTTACCATTTGGTTATCCTGATCCCATCAAAGCGACATCGCTTAATGATCGTCAATAATTACCCATGGTATCTCAAAATGATCGAGGTCGTTGTAGTCGAGATCGCAAGCACCTCGGACATCACATTCAAGGCACCCTAATTGCTACTATGCAAGTGACATCGGTTAAAAAAATGATGTTGTGCAAACTTATGTGACACGTCATCAATGCTAGGTGGTCGACCAATGTGATGACATCCAAACTGGCATCACCAAAAGCTATGCTAATCGACTGCCATAAATCCGGTCTTACCGACATCGCAATATGGTCGAGTTTAGAATCCTCACAAACATAATTACTGCAGTTTTTTAGTAGCAAAATTGCAGTAAAAAATAACATTTACTGCAGGTTTAAACCGCAGTCAAAAGTTACAATTTGCGACATCGATTTCATGATTAAGCGACATCGATTACAAGTATAAGCGACTGCGCTATCTCATATTTGTGACATCGTTATCGCCAACATCGCAAATGTTCAGGCTGGTCGGCCGCCAACACGTATAAACCGATGTCGCATACTTATCGGTAACACCATTGGCTATTGACTATTTACCTCGGTTAATTTCCCTAAAATCCGAGGTAAAAAATTATTTTTTACCTCGGTTCACCTTGGTTTTGAACCGAGGTAAAAAATATACTTTTTACTCTGAGCACATTTACCTCGGTTATTTTTGGGTAAAAATTCGAGGTAAAAATTCCTCTAAATCGAGGTAAAAGGTGTTGTTTGTTGTAGTGGCAGTTGAGCTTCGGCTTAATCAAATGTATGAATGGCCTTCGTCCCAAATGGAGAATAATAGTATGGTCTTTACCCAGAGAACCGTGTCGGAACAAGGGGGTGGGGGTGCCTGGCCACGTCAAATATTTTTTTACTATTTGTATTTTTCCTATGTTTTGTTTGTTTTCGTAAGGTAGAAAAAGGCTATGGTCCCCTAAAATAATACGTACCGCAACACATACGTTGAGTACAGAAGAAATGCAGTGCACATATTAAAATTAAAGAAGAAAGTAGTTTAAAATGTTAGGATAATATTCTTTGTTTTAATTGTAGGGTTTAACAAGAAATAAAATTCATTTTTATCTAAGTTTACTTTTAATTTTTATCCAAGTTATATCTGGATAAGTTCCACAGTCTTATTAAATAGAAGTAATTTCATTCCAATTAAGATTTAGGTTTTTCTTATTACTAAGATAGTATCAACATGTAACAATCAAAACATGATTTTAAAAAACATAAATCTTCAAATAAAATTTTGAGAAGAAAGGCAATTTTTTAAATACTTTTCATACGATCAAAGAGAGGAGTGCACAATTTAAATAAAAATAAGAAGTTCGTCCATTTCAAAAGTATCAATTTCGTATTTTCTTTAACACTATTTTGTATTTAGTACTCCCTTTGTCCCATTTCAAGATATAGTTTTTGACTTTCAGTAGTTGACTTGAAAAATGTTTGATTTTTAATATCTTTCATTAGGGATAATTTAAATTTACGAAATGTTGATATTTTGAAAATATACGTTATAATGAATCTAACAAGGTATCACAATATAGTATTAACACCAATTCAATTTTATGGTCAAAGTTAAGAAGTTTTGACTGAATGAATAGTTAAATTGCAGCTGAAATGGGACAGAAGGAGTGCTTGATTTTTTGTCTTTTAAATGAAATAATCTACTATGATTTGTTATTTTATTGGTCGGTTAAAAAATTGAAAATAAGTCACCCATAAAATGAAATTCATGGTTCTGCCCCTACCAGAGAGGAGATTTAGATCCGACCCTTATTAACGTACATTATATGAAACAAATGGTTGGGTTGGAATGGGGGTATTATAACATGCGATTCATGAAATATTGTGTTTGGATGTTAAGGACAATAAATTTCAACTAAAAGAGGTATGTACAAGTCTTCCAAAATTTCGACTCCCTAGATTTGAATGTCACATAAACAGTTTGTAAGATTAACATGTCCTTTCAACTTAGAGTACTTTCGAGAAGACAAAACTCAATACTCTATCAAACTCTTAGAAGAAGTTCGTGAAAGTTGGGTTCTTTATCTGATGGTAAAACGTTTACAACATTTAATATTTCATTAAACTCTCTACCACGTGATTAACATCCTTTATGAGACATATTTTGTACACAACATTTTTTAAAATGCCCATTAATACTTCTGAAGGTGTATTTGGAAGCTTTGAATTAGATTTCACAGCTCCGCTATACAAGCAACGTGTGAAACACGCATCAAGCCATGGGCGTAATATAACTATCACGCTAACCACAATATAAGGATCGTGGACCACTATAGCCACCACGTTGGCCCTCACGAACATGCCTACATGGACACGTGCTACCTAAAATATAGGAAGAAAGTACCTATAAATAGCCGAGGGACGAAACAACTCAGATAAGTGACAACAAGTGAAATAGTATCACATATAATTCCAATATACTAACTTTGACGTCGGAGCTTTATCTCAGAACCAATCCGGGAGATTCTTGAAGGTGAAGTACTCCAGCACTCAACACTGACAAGGGTCACCACGCTGATATGTATATATATTATGGACGTCTTTGCATTAAGTAATTCTCTATACTATAATATGTAATATGAGCAGTGGTATGTGTCAGGAATAGAGTAAAATTTATGATAGACGTCAATCGATTGTTGATTAGGTGTCAATCCAGCTAAAATCGATGGGTCGATGCCGGCTTTGTTGTCGACTGACCGCAGATCCTTTATTACAATTTTGACCGATGTCAACCGCATGTCTGTAACCTGCCGACTTGACCAAAGGCAGTCTTTATAGCGACAAACATCACCCCTATTGTCAGTTACCAGAAAAAAGAGACGTCATTATTTCAGGAAAACACGTGGCACACACTTATCCGAAAATGGAGACCGATGTCGCTCAAATATCTCCGATGTCTGTCATCTAAAAAGACATCGTACAACACCTCATCTTCCTCATCATAGATTCAATATCTGTCAACAATACCAAGCGATGTCGATCATTCTCTTAGGCCGAAGTCAGTTAACAATTTCACCAACATCGACTCACGACAATAAATGTTGCTCATAGTGTCAATTTCGACCGCACCGCTTAAAAACATTCCTTTGGGTCATATCAGAGGCGGAGGGTGGTGTAGGGTGGTGGGGGCGGGGGTACGGCAGCGTGGCATAGTGGAGGTGTCGGAAAAGTAAGATAGGAGTATAAGGGAGGGCGTATTGGGGAAAATGACTAAGGGAGAGAGGAGTATAGAGTTTGGGATCTAAAAATGACTAAAGGAGAAACCCTACATGGGTTCTTATATATAGGGTTATTAAGGCAACCCATTAAAGGCGGTTCTACAATAAAGCCATCTGAAAATGACAATAGAACCGCGTTTAATTGATGTCAATTAATGGCGGTTCTTCAAGAACCGTCTTTAATCAATTAAGAAGTGTTTAAAATTTTTGGGGTGACTTGGGAGGGAGTTATGAACTCGGAACCTCCCTCGGGTTCTCATTAAAGGCGGTTCATCAATAACTGTCATTGATTGAGTGTGTTTAATCAAGGGTTCTTCACTAATGATGGTTTGATATCAATATTTACATTTTATATATATCATATGTTTATGACTTTTATAGTCATAGGTGGATACATATTGCAACTAGTTTTGCATCTGAAATGTATGCCATAAAATATAGAAAGCGCGTACACTACTAGTATTAGTTCTAGTAAAGTGGTTCATTAATTCAACAATGATGAAGGAAGCGATCCCCAAACATCATTTTCTGGGATTACAAAATTCCTCAAAGATGACCTATTCAAGTGTAGTTGTTTCACATGTTTTATAAAACAGTCTTCACCAAATTGTCCGCACAAAAGTAGTTCTTACATTCATAAAAGAGCCTCGTACCAAAAACAATTGTCATGGCAACTCTAATCTGTGTGGTGCTTTTGCTGGCGATCTTCAGCTCCAGTTTAGCAGGGGCAACATTGCCCATCTCAAAGCCTGACTGTGATGATCATTGCGGCAACGTAAGCATTCCGTTTCCATTCGGCATCAGAGAGGGGTGTTATCTAGACGATGCATTCTTCATCCCGTGCCGTAACTCTTCCAACGGTACTATTTTCGACCCTCCCCAACCTTTTTTGGGGAATAGTAACATCAAGGTTATCGATATTTCACCGGATGGACAGCTTCGCCTTTTGCAGTTCGTCGGATATGATTGTTATGATCGGAATGTAAGTTCTAAGAAAAACAGCCCTTGGATAAAGCTACCGGTGCCTTACACTTTCAACAGCACAGCCAATAAATTTACCATCGTTGGCTGTGACACTTTCTCATATGTTAACGGTAAGGCACATACTCCGTATGCATTCTATATTTTGCTTGTGGAACTTTGTACTCCCTCCGTACAGTGATGTCTACTTTCTCTGTCACATCAGCTTGGTATAAAATATGACACTGAGAGCTTTAACTGTCATCAATTTCATGTCAAAGTATAGATTCATTCATTTGAGATTCTGTTTTTGAAGGGCGCGCAACTGGTTTGCGGAGCCACGTATATACAACTGGATGCACATCGATGTGCTACGACGAGGAAGATGTAGAGGATGGTTCTTGCAGCGGGATCGGCTGTTGCCAGATATCGATACCGACGGGAGCTTGGCAGATTAACGTTACTCTGGGAAGCTATTACAACCACAGTAATGTGTCGAGCTTCAATCCTTGCAGTTTCGCTTTCGTTGTGGAAACAAATGCTTTCCAGTTTTATGCTGATAATCTTACCAATTTGGAAAGTGTTGGATATCTTCCGGTGCTCGTGGACTGGGTCATTGCATATGAAAATTGTACAGTTGCTCGGGCAAATTTAACGTCGTATGCTTGCGGCCAAAACAGTGTGTGCTATGATGAGGTTGGAGCTCAAGGTTATCGGTGTAAGTGCAAAGAGGGTCATGAGGGCAACCCGTATCTCCCAAATGGCTGTCAAGGTAATTATCAATCCTCTCTTCTACTCTCTCGGTCTCACCATTATTAGCATATTTGCTTTTGAAATCAAAGTTTAAGGAGAGTCAATATGACAGGGAATTATTGTGAAAAATAGAAATATTTTGGGAAAGCAGTAAGTCCACTTTTAAAGTTAAAATTAAAGAAACTAATAGAGAGAGCTCTATTAAAGGCGGCGTTAGAAGGAGATTCCGTTGGAGCCGCCTTTAGTTGAGGTCCGGAAGGGGTTCCGTGTTCGGAAGTCCTTCCCACGTGATTTTAAAGGCGGTTTGAATTAATTAAAAAATGGTTTCACCTTTAATGGTGATCGATCAAAGGCGATTCCCCCTTTAGAACCACCTTTAATTGAGGTCTGTAATCACTTCCGAGTTTGAAAGTGCTTTCTCAGGTCACCTCTTCATTTTAAAGGCAGTTCTAAAGTTAGAACCGCCTTTAATGGGGTCAAAACCATACTTAGTCCGAATGCATAGTTTGGCCCGAACAAATACTTTTCCCCTAAAACAAAGTCTGCCTCTTCTTCCCTATTTTCATTCTCTCCCCCATTTGTAACCCTATTTTCCTCCATCTAACTTCCCCCCCTCCACACACACCCCACCACTGCCGCCTTCACCCCTACGATGCTCCAACCCCCGCCTCACTCCACTCTCCGCCTATCTTCAGCTTCTTTCAACCCTCACCTTCGTCGTTGTCCACCCTCCGTCTAAGCTCCACCGCAGCTGTCCACCCTTCCACGCCACCCTTCGTCGGCAACCTCTCACCGCCTATAGTCCTTCGCCGCTCGCCTCTAGGGTTTTCGGCATCGCTCGCCTCTATGGTTCTCGTCACTGCCTTCGCTAAGGTTTCTTGGCGTGCCTTCTCTCCGTCGTCGCCAGGTTTTTCTCCGCCGCTAGAGATTCTCCCCATCGCTGAGCCGTGCGGATCCATCATCCACTGCCGCCGCTGTTGGGCTGACTTTGTTTTTATGTCGTTGGCGTTGTTTTATCTCTGATGTTTTATCTCTGCTTCAAATCTGGCTTCGCTTTTTTTTACAGGGGCAGAAATATGTTCCGAATTCGGAATCTATTTTAGACCCTAAAAGTAGGAGGTTTTGGAACCGTCTTTGATCGATTTCGATCAAACGCGGGGATATTAAAGGCAGTTCTAAAGTGCCTTCTCTGGTACGGTACAACCGCCTTTAATCACCTCTTTCTCTACTAGTGAGAGAACATTGTAGAAATTTAACAGTTAATATATTCTTTGTTATTTTAAATAATTTGAAGGTATGTAAATATGTCAATAATGATAGGACACGGGGAGTATCATTTTATAGGTTGTAATTATATACTCCCTTCGTCACATCTCTATTTACACAACAATCATTATCACGTTGTTTAAAAATCATGTGTGACTATTAGTATCTTAATCTACGTATAATAACAGCAAATAAAAAATTAATATTTAAAACTACTTATTACAACGACTTGAACAATATCATACACGATAATATTGTTGTTCATGTATCTATTCAAATATGTGGTCAAACTAGGATAGTGTTATAAAAGCAAGAGTGTTTACACCCACGGGTGTACCCCAGTGGTTGGGAAGTGGGATTTGAGATGATCAACCCAGGTTCGAAACTCGGTACCGCCGTGTGGGGGTGTCTTGCTTGGCAAGCATCCCTGGTATGGGCCG
>JAULKJ010326767.1:0-10228 GCA_032355405.1 Rubia balearica
ATAGGAAGATCATTGTGGGACGTCCCAAAATGGAAATTAGGAAGATCATTGTGGGACGGAGGAAGTATATCTCAGTGTTGATTGAGACCAAGCCCGGTGTGTTCCAAGAGGTACCTAAATTTGTGGTGTGTTCACTTAATGAGTATGCAGATCTAATGTTGGCTGACCCTCACTCTGCACGGTTATAATCTTGTGGGAGAATTATCGGCGGAGTGCAAAGTGATCAAAGATAGAAAATTATAAGTTTCTCTCTTGAAAATTATAAGTTTCTCAAATAAAACAAATTATCTCCATATTATCAATTAATCCAATCACAAAACTTGAGGTCCCACTAGTTTCCATTTCCTGAGCTTACAATCAAGAATAGTCTTATTGGTCTCAAATCTTTCAATTGTGGCCTGCTCCTAAAACATATTCTAGAGCTCCGGGTTGATGTTGTAAGTATCAGAGGTCAGAAACTACTTTTGCAATTCCGGAATCATGCTAGCCAACATGAGGTATTTGACATCAGTGGTGGTATCAACAAGAGGCCTGTGTGCATTTCTCTTAGCTAGGGTTTCCCCGTCATTGAGTTTAGGGATTGGTTCATCAATCGTATGCTCCTAAATTTCTTACATCAAAACTATTCTTAAGTTCCTTTTCCAGTCAAGAAAGTTATTATCCTTCAACTTATCCTTCTTAAGGATTGAACACAGATTAAACTTATTGTTGTTACTGTTTCCAGCCATAATTATACAATTGAAAAGTGCAATAAATTAACCATTTAAAATAAATAACAACTAAAAAGCATACATGTAATAATACAAGTTATTCAAACATTTTATTCGGTCCAAGTTGATCCCATGAATAAAATGATTCCAAGTCCCTCAAAATCACGAGGTTTTAAGCATACTTTGACTTGTCTCAATTCCTTTGATTTTAGGTAAACAATCTCATTGCAAATAGTATCCAATACTTCTCTTGGTCAACAGGATACATCCAATGTATTACCTATCTCCTTTGCCTCAACATCTGAGGACTCCTCACTGATATTGACGAGCAAACCAAACCAACATGTAAACCCCTTTCAATAGGTCTACCCGCATTTGTCCCAAGATTAGAAATAGCACTATCGCTATGGCATAATCTTCCATTAGTGATCGAGGGCTTAATGATTATTCTTGTTTTGAAAAGGCCAATTTATGGCTCATTATTGCTTTTGGGACCTAGGTTCATTATGTTCATTTGATTATTAGTGAACTAGCTCTGTAATCATTCAACACATATAAACCAATCACATACATTCATTATATAAAGAAATAAATAAATGTAAAAATAATGCAATTAAAGTGATCCTAGTATAGTCCTCTAATCTTGAAAAATCTTCATCTTGTTTGCTGGATCTCTTCCTTCGATCTTCTCATTGAACTCACAATTTATTTCAACTTAAAACATAAAATTGAAAATAAATTTACATAGTAGAAATAAAAGGTATGCATACCGTATTTAAATTACAATTCTCAATAAACAATGCTCAAACCGTATTCAAATATCTGGTTATGCAACACTAGTCACTTATAACCTTGCACTGAATCCAATACTCACATGCATCCATTCACTTCTAAAGTGAATGACCCAATTATATATAAAAGAAAATTGGAATAAAACCATATTATAAAATATGCAATTAACCACACCAAAATGATTAGGTTAACTAATTTATAAAAATAATTATCCTTAATTATTTTCAATTGCAATATTCAATAATTCTAAATTACAAAATAAAATAACGATATTAGGCAATCCATGTACTAGAAATAATTTCTAAAATTATACCTTAATTACCATTACCTAATATTTAATTATTCTAAATCAATGAAATAATTAAATTTTAATAATAAAGTACATTCAATAACTTAATTAATAATAATAATTTATTATTTCATTTTAATTTTAAAAACTAAAATTACTAAAACTTTTTTCATATTTAATTTTAATTTCTAAAATTAAAATTACTCCAACTCAAACATTAAATTAATAGAAAACTGGCCCATTGAGCCCAACCCAGCCTGGTGTAGATTCTTTTTTAAAAATGAAATTTTTTTGAGTGGGTTTAAATAAAATAAAATCATCCAATACTTAATTTGATTAAAACATGAACACAAATATAAACACCATATTATGTAAATCTAATTCACATATTGTTTAGATCAAACTAAAGCATTCAAGAGGCTATGATACCACGGTTAAGAATTGATTAAAACTAATTTAGCGGAATATTAATAGCCATATTCAAGATCTCATGAATGTATTCAATCTGATTCTAGCTAAAGGTTTAGATCACCTTTGAAGCGTGCGGAGAAACGTTCAATCACGGAGATGAAAATCTCATATGCGATCCATTTATACGTATCCACACAGCACGATGAAACCGCCTACGTCATTGTCAGCTTATTAAAACTGATCAGCAAGCAAAGGTGACCGCGTCTTCCTTCTTCTCTTTTACGGAAAGGTTGGTTTTATAAGAAAGGTAGGATTATGTTGTTTCTGTCATTTGGAACGGCCAGGGTTCAAAATGTTTGTCATAAGGTTTGTTCCGGTGAAGTATCTACTTATATAGAATAAACATAACAATAAACCATAATCCTAAGTCAATCTAGGCCTAGCCCAATTGGACTTAATGAGTTCTAACTCATTTCTCATATAATTACTATGTGGGTTCTAAGCCCAATAGTTATCTCTTTTATCCAATTTCATGCTTTGTGTGTGACCCTATAGGTTCAGTCATAATAAACTGCAAGACCAATATAATTAATGTTATCTGATCAAAAGTGGTTTCCAGCTAAACATTTTGATCACTCAAAATAAATGAATTGATTATGTCGTATTAACCCTCAAACTATATTATGAAAAATGCACATTGACTGAAGGACAATATTCCAATACCTATCACTAGAAATAATAATAATGAACAAACTTAAACCCAACGAAACTAAATAAAGACTGCTTAAATAGTAGGTGGAATTGGGCCGTAAAATAGCCTGAAAAGTTAGGAAACCCTAGCATTCACGTCAGCACGGGCCATGCAATAGTGCACAACCGAAGCCTCAAGGCCTGTGCAAAAGCACGCGGGTCGCAGACTAGAGGTCCCCCCTGGACGTTCTCAGCACGAGGCCCGCGCAAAAGCACATGGTCCACGAACTGGAGAGTGTGTCATGTCCTTCAAAGTGCGTGACCCGTTCAAAAGATCGCGGGCCAAGAACTGGAGTCTTGGTTCTTCATCTTTTGGGCGCGCGCCCTGTGTAAGATTGGGCAGCTCACGCCTGGACTTAGTCTTCCTAGCACTTGGCATGGCTCAGGCCGTCCTAGTCTTCATTTTGTTTCTGGACATAGCTCATTTTCTTCGGTGCCTGCATCTACTACCATGTGCTTGGCTCATAGCCTTCATTCTATTACCATCCTTTTGAATGGCCTTTTATAATCTACTACCATTCTTGCAAATGGCCTTCTAAAACAGTCTGAAGTGCCTACGAGAAATCTACAAACAAGCTCACAAAAGAAGATCTAGACGCTCATCAGGATATAAAATCTACTAGACCTAGAGTGGGCTATAAAATGAGGGAATTAGCTATGAAAACCATAAATTATAATCTAAACCCCTTGTAATGTAAACCTAACTAAATCTAGAAATCTATCACACAAAAGATAATAAAAGAGATGTTAAATACCTTAGGAAATACATACATTTGACGTCTTTTCACAGATAAAACTTCTAAAGAAGTTGCCACCAAGATGAAAGACGGGTCACAAAATAGAGTTGGTGCCAGGTGCTAAACTATCGGCCAAAACCCCTTATCAAATGATTCCACCAGAGTTAGTGGAACCAAGATGACAACTTGATGAATTGTTGGAAGGCGGTCTAATACAAGTGTCAAAGGTGCCCTATGGTGCCTCTTTTCCAAAAAGAAAAAGAAACTGCTCAAGGAGATTTTGTGTGGACTATCGAGCCCTAAACAAGATAACTGTGAAGAAAGTTCCAAATACATATGATTTATTTGTTCAGTTGGTGGTAGGTCGTTACTTTTCCAAGATCAACCTTTGGTCTAGATATTGAAAAGTGAGAATTATAAGCGAGGATGATGAGAAGATAATGGTCGTGACCTGGTACGGTTCATTTGAATTTCTTGTTATTCCTTTCGGCTTGACGAATGCCCCTGTTATGTTTTGCAATCTTATGAATAGTTTTCTTTATGATTCTTTGGATAAAGAAGTAGTCTACTTGGATGAGATTACTGTTTATTCTGAAATGTTGGAGGATAACATCGGACACTTGAGGTGTATGTTTGATAAATTACGAAAGCATGAGTTCTACATAAAGAAGAAGAAATGTGAGTTTTGCAAGGAGGAAATCACCTTTCTTGGGCATATTCTGAGCCAAGGGAAGATCCAGATAGACCCTCGCAAGGTAGAAGCCATGTTGAATTGGGTAGCATCAACTTGAGTAGCTGATTTGCGGTCCTTCCTAGGGTTAGAAAATTAATACCAAATATTTATCAAGGGCTACTCAAAGATGGAAGCACCCCTAATGGGCTTACCGAAGAAAAATGTTCCTCGGGCACGGGACAAAAAGTGTCATGTTGTATTTGAAGCATTGAAGAGGGTCGTGGATTCGGAGCCAGTCCTAAGTTTTGTAGATTTTAGTGTACCAATTGAGGAATACACGAACGTCTTAGATCTAGTAATTGGGGTGTGTTGATTTAGGGAAAACAATAGGGATGACAGTGAGGCAGGTTTTAGTGGAGGTCCGCCCCGCATCCGCCCCAGTGGGGCAGGTGTGGATGTAATTTTCGTGAGAATGGGGCGGGTATGGGTATGGAAATTTATACGTGTCATGGGTAGTGGGTCGGGCATGAATATTAGTTTATACCCACCCCTTTCACTATACCCGCAATGTAAACACTAATTTATTATATAATAAACTATTATTTATCCACAATGTACATGTTTTTCTTATAATATTTTCATGTAAATATTATTAAATTTTAATATTAAAATTATTAATTTTAAATTAAAATTTACGTGTATTTGGGAGATATAAATGGGGTGAGTAAAATGGATTTGAAATGGGTATGGAGACCCAAGTGGGTGATGGGGCAGGGTGGAGTTTAGATAATACACGATGGGGCAGGGTTGGATTTTAATATTATACCCGGCATGGGTGATGGAGCGAGTATGGGTATGACATTTTAGGTGGGTATGGGTATGGAGGTACCATAATCCGTACCCTCCCCACCCCATTGCCATCCCAAGAAAACACCCTAATCCGCACCCGTAAGGTCGTTCTTTTTAATCAAATTACCTACAGAGGCTAAATGGCCAAAGATGGATTTTATATGTTTCTCCCATACTAATTACCAACAATAAAATAGTAGCTAGTGGAAAGTATAGGGTCGTCCAAAAAGGTGCTAGAATTCAAAGGTAAGCTATACAAGACTCACAATCGGGCGTCACTCAATTATGTGTCGGGAATAGCTAGTGTCACAAACGTAGGTTTGAGGGGGTTGGCTAAAAACTACTGAGCATGCAAAACAAAAGAATAAACTATATTAAGCTAGCCTTGGGGATATTTACGTAATATGACTGGTAAACAACTTTGATCCTAGATTCTGTTGTATATAAGACATATTATCTTAATAGTTATGTCACATAATGTGGGTGATAGTCGACACTTCCCAATGTCCGTCACATAAAGATAGCTAAGTCCATTTTAATCCTATAAACACCGGTTCCATAATTAGCAATAATGCATTGGTGATCAAAGAAATTCGGGTTGCACACCTCTTTTCCAATAAAGGAATTTCATTCCGGGCACTCCACTATGGACACTTTTTCCTAGGCCTATGGAGGCAAAGGAATCGGTGTCTCATGATGACTCTAAGGTTGAAACGACAATGGTGACTACACTACAACCCTAGTTAATACAAAATATCATACCTTATCTATCGAAGCACAATCCATTTAGTCAACTTAGGATCTGCTGATCGAAACGGTGCTCACGGTCCTATATGCATACACTCACATAGTCGAGGACTCACAAACTCACAAAATTCTAACCATGACACTCCCAAGGGGCAAACAAGCCTAGCATGATCCATATCACATACAACAATGGTGAAACATAGAGTATAATTAGCAAGCAACATACAAGAATGTAAAACTCATATCAAACATAATATTCGTAAAAATAAAATGATAGGGAGACCTAGAATCTCACAAAATCAATACCTAGTGATGAATACAAACAAAATCCCAAGTAATTACACAACTCCATGGACATTGAACCCAATTCAATCATTGGCTTCAATGTCATAGGCGAAACTAGGAAATAATTAAAAGAAGAGACAAGGTTTAGTCCCTTTATCTCTCTACCTAGAACTAGGAGAATAGAAATTTCAATTACTTGGAATCCTTAAACCCAAGTAGACTGGTGCTCCATAAATAGGTGGAAAATAGGCCTTAAAGAGGCCCAAAGCAAAGGAAAACCCTAAAATCCACATCAGTGTGGGTCGTGTAATAGCACGTGGTCCGCACTGCACGTCCCGTACAAAAGCGCACGAGCTGCTGACTAGATATGCTTTCTCAGTCAATTGAGCGCATAGCCCACGTAATTAATTGTGGGCCACCGACTGGAGAGGTGTGCCAATATTCTAAATCTTCCGGACTTCAACTCCTTCTCTTCGGCGCACTCTGTCTGCTACCACGATTAAACGCGTGGTCTTTGGTCTACTACCATCCTTGTAAATGGCCTTGAATATATTCTACCATTCTTGTAAATAACCTTCACTAAGTCTACTCTGAACTGCTTACGAACGATCTACAATGAAGCTCACAAAATGGGATCTAGATACTCGTAAGGACATAACACCATTAGACAAGAAAACCAACAAAAACTATCTAAACCTCTTGAGATGTAAACTCACCTAAACCTAGAAATAAACCATACAAAAGCTACTAACAAATTTACTAAATGCATTAGGGAA
Organism: Rubia balearica; assembly: GCA_032355405.1. Classification (NCBI taxonomy): domain Eukaryota; kingdom Viridiplantae; phylum Streptophyta; class Magnoliopsida; order Gentianales; family Rubiaceae; genus Rubia; species Rubia balearica. The sequence goes on from JAULKJ010326767.1 coordinate 7,020, forward strand.
CACATGCTTCTAGGTGCACGTCAATTCTCCCACACTTAAACCTCCACTCATCCTCGAGTAAATAAGAACGACCAAAATATTAAGTGAAACATAGCATGCAAAGAATTCCAAAAGGCATCTATCATTTATTCCTAGACTACCCTACTTACCCCCAAAATATAAGAATCCATCAACTCTCACATCCCAAGGAAACTAAGATAACCTATCCAACCAACATACCAACTCAAAGGTAAAGTTCACAAAAAAGAGTGTGTGAAGCTAAGTTACTCTACCAAAAAAACTACCAAAGGAAAATAAAAGAGAAGCATAGGCATTTTTTGGTTTCTCTCATTTTACCTAGGTGCCCTTCCGGGTTTCATCCTAGCATCCCACAATTTTTTTCTTTTCAAAGCTCACTTTTCACCTTTTTCCACACCATTTGGCCTCTCACTTTTGCATATGTTTTTCAACCTATCCGGGTCTTTCCCATCGTTTCCTAAGTCTCCCTTTTGGGTTTTTTACTTAGCCGAGTATATTTTTTCATTTTAAATTTTAAATTTTGTTGTGTAGCATAAAATACCCCAAAGGTGGGTTTCAGACTACAACGAGAATGAAGAAAACAAACTAATAAACACAAAGGAATTTCGCTAGAACTCCTAAGAATATAACTACTCTCTTTCCCATACTTAAACCTTGCATTGTCCCTAATGGAACATACAAAGTAAAAAATCACAAGTGGAGTAGAGAGGATAGTACGCACTTACTCTTGCGACCTTGAAGGGCCCTCTCTCATGTGCATGGCCTCACGCATTCTTCTCCTCTCTTCTTGCCTCAACTCTTGCTTCTCATAGGGAACGAGGTCACGAAAACCTTCATGATTTGAGGCATGCATTCTCTCGATCAACTGCTCCATGTCCTCCTCTTGTACAACATCTCTCCCATCAACAATGGAAAACTCCTCATTCATTTTTCGCTCGATGGAGTCTACTCTAGCTTCCCAAGCTCTCATAGTTCCATCCATAAAGTCAAGCCTAGCCCTAAATTATTCCATTTGAAACTCATCTTACCTACCGCATGACTGAATTCTTGCATTATTTGGGCTAAACTCATAAGTTTTTCCCCAAATATGCGAAATTGGTCGAAGAAACTACCGGTAGGCTGGTTTGGGTAGGAAGTATTCTGGGTGGATTCTCACCATCTTCTTCCTGGATGTCCACATCTAGGGCCAATAGGGTGTTTTAGAAGGCTTCTCAAACCTCGAATCGGGAGCTATGAAGAGATTCTCCAATGTGGTGTCTTGATTAATTGTGGTGCACCCAGGTTGCAGAAGTACCATAAAATTCCAAACTGTGGCACCATCATATAGCCAAAAAAAGTGAACCTCCATGGTGGTGGTGGCAATCATAGAAGCTCTTGCTAACTTGTCAATTGTATACTTCATCATTGAGTGACCCAGATTTACCAAAGCAAAGCGAGGGGGTGCTATATGTCCCAAGTATTGTGCCAAAATCTTGACCATTCCTCCCATTAGTATATTTCTAGCTCTTTTCTTTCTCTTGCGTATGCATTATTCCACAAATGTTGGCACTAAGTTGATATAGAAGTTCTCTTCCAGAGCCATAGCCTAAAGAATTTGTACATCTCGTTTAGGGCATTGGGAAATTTCCTTGTGGCAAAGGAATCCCATGGATAGGAGTTGGTGCACGTACTGCAAAGTTGAGTGGACTATTGTTGTACTCTTGCCCAAGTTATTCCTATCCACTATCATCAAGTTCATCCAAAAGCTTCTCAAGGAGAAATGGAGTCCTTGTCAATGTCTTTGGAACTTTCTTCCAGTACTTCCACCCAAACGTTCGAGCGACTTCCCTATGGGTCATTGACTACTCCTTGTTGTCCAAGTGGAATGTGATGGTCCTCCTTCTGTCACTGTCTTATACTTCCTCCAAGGTTCCCAAGAACTCTAATGTCCACCTTATGTATGTCTCGGAATGCATCTCGAGGGAGCCTTCTAGACCTATCTGACCTAGAAAGTAGTTGATGGGTTCGAGTACGCCTAGAGCCACCAAAGTATCCTTACATGCGAACTTAGTCTCCAAGATTTTCCTCAATGGGCTATTGAGATACTTCTATTTCCAAGCCACCCTCCCTGTAATGTTAGCCAATCTCATGAACTCAACGACAACAATGTGGGGTTAGGAGGTATGGGAGGATTCAGCTCTTGTCTTCCAACTTTAGTCGAACCCTTCCCTTTATCACCTCGAGAAGTTGTTTCTTTCTCCAGTAAACTCCTTTTTTGACCCATTCTATCACAACAAGAGAAAGATGGTAATGAAAAAATACACACAAAGCTTATGCACAAAAGATTACTTAGCAAGAAACATTCTTCCTAAACACCCAGCACATGGAAAATCATGCCATCTGAACACGAGGGTTATATTCTTCCTCCACACCTAGTTCAATGTAGCATCATGCATATAATCCACATAATCCCATAAAACATCGATATTTTGAATTTCAAGCTTCCCCACACACAACACAATTTTGCCAACATAAGAAAGTAAACACAAAGTTCAAGAAGTTACCTGAAATTGGAGGCCATGAGATGAAGATTACACACAAGAAAAAGCAAAGAGTGCTCTCCTTTGAGAAAAAATGCCCAATTTCAAATTTCTCAAATTGTAAATTGAGGGTGAATAATTTTTGAAGTACTTAGAGTGAATTAAATGATCTATATTGATGGGGAAGGTACTCTGAATTTGGATTCACAGAATCAATAATGTTCCACAAGTGGGTTGTTTAGGAGAGCGAGAAAAAATAGGTAGTAATGGTTTGGGAAAAATAGAAATTTTTGGATTGAAAGCTTCGTTAATTCATGCTCAGAGAAAGTGTTAATGCTTGGTGTAGTACCACTAGCACTAAACGATTTGGAGAAGAAGAGATCTGCAGAATTAATGGGGCAAAAGTGTTTTTTTTGGAAATATTTTAATTTTGCCAAAATTATGCAATTCTTCCCGCGTGCAGTATTTCTTTTACTGGCATGAGGCATGGCACGGCCGTGAAATTTGAAGGCCTCGTGCCAGTTCTTATAACATGGGCCTTACACGGCCCCTGCTACCCTGCACTTCATTTTTCTAAAATATTTTCTGATCAATCATATTTCCATAACCACGAGACTCGATCTTAGACTCAACAATCAACCAAAATTCTTAACAAAATCCTTTGTCACACAA
>JAULKJ010326788.1:0-10227 GCA_032355405.1 Rubia balearica
CAAAGGGGGAGAAGTATCTTATCGATGGCTCTAGGGTTGCAAAGCTAACCCTAGTTTTCTACTTAAGCTATCTCTACATGCTACCCTTCAAACCAACTCATCGGCTTACTAGTGCATGGTCGATCGTAACATTAACAACGACAACCTATGAGCATACACCCACGTGGATGCGGACCATCGTTACCCCAAGCGCATCTAGGTTTCCCTCCCTGGAAGGTATCAATATTGTGGCAACATGAAAGTAGACTTTAGTGTGTGCTAACTAAGTGTGACAATCATGCAATTCACAAGCATATTAAGAACAAGCCAATATAATATCACAAAACACATAGAAATAGGTTGATCTAAGAAATCTCACAAAATAGACATTAATACATGAATAAAAATATACTCCCCAAGTTAATTAACTACTCCCAAATCATTGAACCCAAGTATTGCATTGGATTCAACATTTTTGGTCAAAAGAAAAATAGAGGAATGAAAAAAACCTAGAGAGAAGGAAGAGTATTTTCTCTCTCTAACCTACTCTTGAAGATGAAAAGTGGGCATAAACTTAAATCCTAGTAGACAAAGGTCCATACATATAGTAATAGGGAATTGGGGCTTAAAAAAGGCCCAAAAAGGCTAAAAAGCCTAGCAGCTGCATGCAGCACAGGAACTGAAACCTAGCACGGGACATGCCAGCTGAATGCCTTCGTGCCGATGCTGGATGCTCGGTGTGGCATGGCCCGTAGCCTCGTGCCAACGCTCCTTTCTCAACCTGGCACACCCTAGTGAGCCTCATGCTGGGGTGACCCGTGTCGCCCGACATAGACCGCCAGCTGGAACTCAGTTTTGAAGTTTCTGAGTGCACGTCCCATGTCATTTGGCATAGGCTATCAGCTGGAACCTCGGATTTCTCAGTATCATGGCACGGGTCACGTCATTCTTCACACCTTGTGGGATGGGCTTTGCATTAGTGACTTAAAACGACGTGGACCGTGTGAAACGAAATGGTCTGCTCCCATGCTTACCCAAATTTTTGGGTAGATCGAAGACATGGGGCACATGCACTTAAGTTTGGCATAGTCCATGTTGGGGCCTTGCATGGGCCGTGTTTCTTGGCACGGGCTATGCTAAGGACCCCTAGCGCAGGCCGTGCTAGGTGAGCCTTGTGCCGGCCTTGGTTGGTTTGTGCTGGCTAATTTGTTTGCTTTGCTACGGATGAACCACTAATCTGATTTGAGAGTTCTTGTAGACGGTTTATAGTGCTCGAGAAGAAGAATCCAATGGTGCCACCCTAAAGGACTTATTCTTCTCGGATTGTTCCCAGAACTCCGTGCAACTCTCTTACAACAATTCCTCCGCTTCTTTCTTGGCCTTCTTGAACTTTGAATCCACTTTTTCCAAGCTCAATTTCATCTACTACCACGCTTTGGAGTCCACGGACTTCAATCTACTACCATCCTTGCAAATGACCTTCAAATATCTTCTACCACCCTCGTGGATGGCCTTCTACAAAAAGATGATGAAAAAGTACTCACGAGAAACCTACGTATGAGATCATAGAGAAAGATCTAGGTGCCCGTGAATACAAATTTTCCATTAGATTCAATTAAGTCTACAAACTTTGGATTTAGGTAAGAAAACCAATAATTATCTAAACCCTTTGTCGTGTATACCTTACTAAAACTATCAATCAACCAAACAAAATATTATAATATATGTGTCAAATGCATCGGCTAACGCATGCATAAAGGTGCACTTCATCTGTCTACGACACTTGAAACGGAATTCCACCAGTCACTTTGGCAAAGTAAAGAGCGATGAATAATTTGGCATGACATTTGACCATTATTTGAAACATTGTGCGAATGAAGAAGAACAAAAAAATGTTGGAATTAAATGATAAATATATGCCGGTTTCAAGATAACGAGTGGTCCAAGTGCCTCTACAAACTCTAAGATAAATGGTGTGCCGATTTAAGTAAGGCATTATTCTCAACTGGCACATTTATCATTCCAAAGAAGCAAAAGCACCAACAAAGCAATAAGTTTTAGTGCTTCCTAAAACTAAAAATTTGACAAAATTCTTTTTTATCTTTGAAAAAATAGTCCAAAGTTGGAAAAGCACTGAGACAAGCATAGAATACAATGGGTCGATAGGAAAATCTAGGTGGCAAAGGAAGGACCTAGACTATTAAAACACGCATGTGAGATATACACATACAAATTTTCAAAGACTTAGAGAGAGAATAGAAGTTGATGATGACAAGGAAATAAAAACCTTCAGCCATGGGTATGAAGATGTCTATAAGGTCCACCCTAAAAACAATGACACAAGAGTGGAGAAGGTTTCTTGCCAAAATTAGGATGAAAGGTGGAAATAAGATGTTCTTATAAGTACTTCGATAAGGTGGGCCTTTTGTGTTTCTGTAGTTGATAGATTGTATTTCATATAGAAAATCTAGTAATTTATACCATATTTTAGAGCGATTAGTTGCACATATATGGTATAATAATGTAATCCTAAGATACTATGAAGAATTGAAGATATTCAAGAATTACAAGGATTTCAAAGACTTGAAGATCCACCATTAGACCCAAAATGAAGCATAAAAAAACCAAATGTAGAAGATTGGGAACAAACAAGGGAAATTTCGGGAAACCCTAACCCTAAATCCACAATCCGCGACTGCAGGTGGGTTGGGCCACAATCGTTGCGGCGTGTGGACAGCATAGTGATACGTGGCGATGAGAAAGGAAGCATGACAAAATTCGAAATGTCTTGGGACTCGGTCCATAAGTTATCGTGGGTTGATTTCTGTATTTTTGTTATTTTTTTGTCTCTGTAGGAATTTTATTCTTGTTCAAAATTATATTTCCTTTTTAATTAGGAGAATAATTATTTTCCTATTTCTGATTAGGAGAATTCTTAGTTTCCTTTTCTATTGAGTTCCCGTCTTTGCAAGATTATATTTCTTTTAGTATTCTTAGAAAAAAAAGATTTAGATTAGGGAAACTATTTTATTCCTTTTTAAAATAGTTGTCTATTAGTATAAATAGGACATATTTTCAAGACATGATACACAACCTTTTCGAGAATACTACTCGAAATCATTCACTTGAAAATCACATCTATATCTTGTAATTTTTTAGATTTATATCTATGAAGAACTAAATTCTTAGTTCCATATGATGATTGAAGTCATCACTGAATACTTGTGAGGTTCAAACATAATCATGTTCTATTCAATTATACATATTGTATTAAAGTATCTCATTATTGAATTCATTATGTTGATTCATCTAGTCTGTTCGCATAGGTTTATTGATGTTTTTCATATGGTTATGTGTAGTGATTTTTGAATGCATAATTGATTGACGACCATTTATGTGTTGATTCATAGAGGATTCACTTATGTGTGATATTGATGTATGTTTATGATCCTTATTGCATGTATCTCATATAATTTCTACTTACAAAGTCTATTTTAACAATATTGTCGAACCTAATCATCTAACTAAAACACATCTAATGAAATATCATAAATTCGAGCACCACACGAACATAAATCAATAATTTCATCTTAATAAATGGTTAGGCTATTAACCAAATTCAACCAAAACTGAAACGGATCCCTAACGACAATAAGAATGGGGAAAACATTGAAACACAATCAAAACACATAATCCACATCTGGAAAACGAAGAATTGAAATTTCACAAATATAAAAGATTGGAGGTCGAAAGGAGAATTGGAGAAGTACCTGATCCAAAAAGCATCTGGGTATCGTTCATGGGTCGAATAAAATCTAGAGTTGGCCTTCCAACTACGAATTTTTTGACAAGGTATTTCTTGAGTGGTTCCACCTGTAAATAAACCTCTTTCATCTGGATGGATAACAATAGTTTCACTCTTGAATTCGTTGGGGGTGTAGGTTTAGGTTTAGTCACCAAACTGGCATAGGTTGGCGCACTCATACCTTAAGGTGAAGCTGCTATTTTTACAGTTGGATTTTGATCGTTTTGGTGAATTGTTTTTACAGATAATTTGATATGAATATCCTTGCGAAGAATCTGTTTGTGGAATTTTGAGAAGCACTCTTAACGAAGATTGATCGTAGCACCCTCTTGATATCAAGAAGACACAGACGAAGTCTAGTCAAGAACGCAACTTTATGAACTGCACTAACCCAAGAGACTAATTCACAAACCAAAGATACTAATTCACAAACCCAAGCACTAGTTGCACAAAATTAACACAAAGAATCCAACGGTTCTAAGCACTAATTTATAATGGAAACAAACCTAATGGTTTAACGCTTAATAAGCAAACAGTACAAACTCTAATTCTGAATATATGATTGATAAAAGTGTAATTATAATGTTGAAAACCATCTCCTATTTATAGTACATAAGATCGGCCTTCAAGAATACAAAGAAGACACAATTTGGTAAATCATGAAAGAAACTAGAATGACTTACGGAAGCTTTAAGAAACTAAAACCCTATCAAACTAAAATTACTAATTTAACCTAAATTATGACCATGTTCATCCAAGTAAATCAATCCATATATTGGTTGAATTCTTTAATGAATCTATCTTATCTAAACTTACTAAATCTAATCCATTTAGAAATAAATCTCCTAAAATTACAATAATTTTAAAATTAGTTCTAAATGTGAGTACACTACCTCACTCAAAGATCCAGTGGGACAAAGAGAATAGTGTTAAACTCCAAAAAATCATGGAACAAAATAAAATGAAACTAAACTAAGAAAACTGTAAAACTGATATTATCATTCCCTCCGTGGTTGAAAATTTTCATACTCAAAACGTGAATGATCTTCAAAAATAACAGAGATAAACGTCTCATGTCATCCCTGCAAAGTCCTACTAATAAACGACGAGTGGATGCTGACTAGGCAGTGATTGGGGGAAAAACTCCTTGAACATGCGAGAAAAAAGACATGACAATAAACTGAATTAACTAGCGAGAAATTGGTTATCTTGCAAGATGAAGAGATGGACCAAAATCTATGCTCGTGAGGCGCACATGCTTAAAATAGCGTGTAAAGTTCATGAGGCTTAGTAGTCGACTTAGCCTTCAAGCAATTAATACAATTCTTAAAAATCCTGTCAACAAATAGTACCATCTTCGGCTAATAAAAGTGCTCATGCAACAACTTATATGTTTTCAATGTACCAAAATGACTCATAAGAACACATGAATGTGCTTCCCAAACAAGTAATTCACACGTAGAACATTGAGGAACTCAAATTTTATTATCACAGAACAAGAAACCATCATGCCTATAGAATTTATTAAAAGCACCATTTTCGCATTCATTAAAAACAGATGAAAAGTCGGGATCAGCCACATATAAATCTTTCATAAACGCGAAGCCTAGAAGAACACAATCAAGATGTGTAATAAAAGCATTCATACGACTCAAAGCGTTAGCAACCACATTATCTTTACAATTCTTATACTTAAGATCATATGGAAATGTTTCAATAAATTTTACTCATTTAGTATGAAACTTATTCAACTTCAAGTGATTTTTCAAATATTTCAACAACTCATGATCATTGTGAATAACAAACTCACGAGGTAACAACTAATGTTGCCACGTTTCCAAAGCGCTCACAACAACATAGGAGAGCATATACTTGCCTATGCAATTTCTTCATTTTTCCAGATTTGCTTTGTAAGCGGGACAGTTAGGGAGCACAAAACCCAGCACCAAGTCAATTTAGTGTTCAATGCCTCAGATTAGAGGTAGACCACTAGGAAGTTCCATAGGAAAGACTCTTCAAACTTCTGTAACGTCTTAGAAAATTGTGTAGGCACATGTACGGGTATATCATCTTTGGAGAAATAAATCTCCTAAAAAAGCAAGACTAAAATGAAAGAATTATTAGTTAAAGCATCATTCACCCCTCACCAAAGCATAAAAACTACGACTGGAATCTGACAGTAATTTTGATTGCATCATAAAGATAGAAGACAAAAGAGTTGGATGTAAATATAGGAATTTAGAATACTTACCTAGATCCTTTGTCAACTTAGGTTTTCACACGGCCATGTTAGCATATAGCACGGTCCATTCCGCAGGAATGACCCGTGTAGGTAGCATGGTCCGTGTAGACTGCACGAACCGTGTAAGAGGCACGAATCAGTTGGGTGGCACGAACCAATTTGGAGGCACAGGCCGTACGGTTGGCACGACTCGTTCTGGTGGCATGGTCCACGCCGCTAGTGAATTTGTCCGTGCTGGCTGCAACTCGGTCATCACTCTATCTGTATTGACTTTCTTGCTCATTTGAGCCTCAAAAACTTCCAAAGGCGAAAGAATATTTAAGGTAAACCTCCCCCATATCTTTAATCACAACGATTTTGTTGATGAAGCCATCATTATTAGATTCCTGTCAAACTGCCAAGGTCTTCCCAAAAAAATATGGCTAGCATCCATATGGATAACATCACATAGAATAGAATCATGGTATTTTCCGATTGTAAAGCTAATCAGGAATTTTCTAGTAATCTTAAGTTCACCACAACCGCTTAACCAAGTCAGTTTATATGGAGATGGATGCTGAGTAACATGCAATGACAAAGATTTAACTAAAATATTTGAACAACATTAGCACGTGATCCTCCATCTATAATCAGTAAGAAATTATTATCCTTCACAAGGCAACGAGTATGAAAACAATTGGAACATCGTACCTTTGATTCAGCCACTTGCGCATTAAGAACCTTAGTGACACGAAGTTACCTTTTGTTTCCGAGTTCTACTCACCTTGATCATCAACGATAGTCTCTTCATCAAACTCTTCTTCAATTTTGAAAAGTGTAGGCATATCAACATATTCATCTTCATCGTCTTATTGTCAATACTATCGGTAAAGTGCATGCATATCAGCATATTTATCTTCAAAGCTTACCATCATACTAGTTGGCATCACAGCAAAACGAAAGAGTTCCTGTGGCCGAAATCAACTGGGGTTTTCGAGTTTGCTTATTTATTTATTTTTTTCAAAATTTTATTGCAATTCATAAACTCATTCGTGTCATATTCTAACTATTTTTGTTTGATCTTTCTTAATAGGAGGATTGAATCTGAAGTCAAAGGACAACGAAGGGTCTGAGAGTTAGAATACTTCGATATTACTATCCACATTCACCTTCATCTTAGAGTCAAGAGGAAACCAAAGGGTCTGAGCGTTAACAAGTATTATCAGCCTTCACTTCCCAGACAGTTTTGCAGTTGTTAGTAGCTTATATAGTTTATGTGCCTGTAATATTTTTATCCACTCTTCTGAAAATTATTGCATGCGCATAATCCCATTTGTTTTCTTTTATCGTTCTTTTATTCTGTTAATCTTGAATTCATTTTAGAGTTACACCATATAAAAAAGAGTCTTAGGTTTTCTTTTCCAAATAAAGTGTCATATTCTTGATCCTTACGATCTTGAATACCTCAAAATTCATTTGAATTGAGAGGAAGTTTTCTTAGATTTCTTATTCCAAAATGTTTTAAAAACAGGCAACTTTGTTCCAAAAATTTTGGAGAAAAAAGGGTATCAGATTTTGGGGTTCAAATCCGTGGGAAATTGGGGTTTAGGTCTGAAAGTTTGGGGGTTGTTTTCCAAAATTTCCTAATTTAAGGGTGTAATTGAAATCTACTTGCTTGTGGGATAATATTCTGATTTGAAAGGAAAATATTGCTGAATATTTTGAATTAGAGTTGAAAAAGAAGGCAAATTCTGATTTGGAAGATAAAAAGAAACTTTAAATCCTAATCGGAATAGGAAAAGAAAATTAAAACCTATTCAGATTAGGAAATAAAGGGGAAGAACCAGCCAAGGCAGCAGTAAATTTGGGAAAATCCTATTCTTACAAGGATTTGGGTATTTAATCCTATTCGGTTTTAAAAAGGGTACTTGAATTTTTGGAACTTTTTGTTTCCAATTTAAAGCGTTTCTTATTTTGATCATAGCTCACTCGATGTAGCTCCGATTCAAGTCATTCAAGTTGCACTCTATTCCTTATTCTCTTAGAATCTGGAATTTTATTTCGTAGAGCCAACTTGGAGTTTATCATTATGTAAAGAACTGCTATACTCATTACCCGTTTTCATTGGATTCGCTTTGATTTGACTAATTTTAATCATCCTAGCCTTGCTTAGTGAGTTGTGAGTGTTATACACTTCATAAGTGACTTACTAAACATATGGGAAAGGGAAAGACGTTTTCTACTAATTGTTTTGTTCTTCTTAAAAGTTCTTAGCAGGAATGGCAGTTGAAAATACATTTGTCCCGCATTTTGTTGGCAATCCCAACAATCTACCATTGATGACAAATCCCAATGGTCAACGTGTCAATCAACCACATGAAGAACTACTAGACAGTTGGCGCGCACCAACGAATCAAACCAAATAAACCTCTTGATCCAGATCAATTTGACATTGCGATAAATGCACTCATGAGTGAAGTGAAACGATTAGCGAGACAGGTCGAAAACCTTGCTAACCCAAAGCCTCCACCATCCACGAAGAAGGACAATAATCGTGTCGTCCATATTTTTCATGGTTATGCCAATTCAGAGGAAGAATCTGTTCATGTTTCTGAAAGACGATCACATCGGAGATCTTCTAGGAAGCACCAAAAAGGCAGGAGACACTATCAAAAGTTACACAGTTCAGATTCATCAGAAAGTTTGAATTATGCTTGAGATATCAAGAGATTTAAGTACGACATTCCTCAGTTTGATGGGGCGCACAATCTGGAAAATTACCTGACTGGGAACGATAGATTGAAAACCTATTTTTTCTCAATAATTATCTGGAGATGAAGAAGTTAAAAGAATATTCTGTCATGAATTATGCGGTTGAGTGGTAAAATATTTTCAAAGAAATGAGATCATATGTCAGGAATTATCTAATTGCTACTTGGGAAAGATTGAAGATCGGACTTCGCTTTTATCATGATCCACCCACATACTTGATGGAACAGCATTCCTACTTAAGCAATATGTAGCAAGGAAATCGATCAGTGGATGAATACTGGCAAGATCTTGAATTGACCATGAGACAGGTTAGAATGAAGGAAGACGACGTATTTATAAAGAATCAATTTATAGAGGGCTTACAGGGAAATCTCCAAGTACCAGTTAAATTTCAACATTATGTGTCGATGGAAGACTTATTGGTGAAAGCAATGTTGGTTGAAAGCACCTTGAGGCCAAAAAAAGACTACACAGTTCGGTGTTTCCAATCAAAGACCAGGGTTTGATTCGGGAATCTCCAGTTTCGGCCAAGGTAAAGGGAATACCATGGGTGGCCATGGTCCTTCACAATCATATTCAAATCTGACTTTTAGTCCGAATGAAAAAAGTACGGTGCCCTCAAACCAACAATCTAGTAGATATCCAAGTAAGTCTATATCTTCTTCTTCTAATACAGTTTCTTCTAAAACTTCTACTTGTTTTATTTGTAAGGAACGAGGTCATTTGCGATCCAATTCTCCTCGATAATCGTATTGTGTAGGTAAGTGGTGGTTTAGATTATGTTTTTTGAAAAAGGATGAGAAGAGAAGAAAAAAAGTTAAACGATCCAAAAGTCTTCCAAAGTTTATTGATAATTGCAAATGAAATCTTTCAATTTTTTAATATATTTAAATAAAATTTTATCTTAATTTGAACTTTTATTTAATAAATAAACTGTATCTATTAGACAATGTATGTAAATATTTAGTTACCTAGACTAGCACAGTTGTAGACATGGTTACTGTGTCCCGTCATGTCACACTCGATGAAACAGTCTTTCCTTTCTGTGACTCAGCCAATATCTCAACCTCTGCTAATTATTTTCTAGATCCATCCTTTGACCTTGTTTCTTCCATCATCCACGATCATGTTGTGTCATCATCTCGGTCTTCCCTACGCCCTTCTCCGATTCCCGTAACCACTTCTCTGTCGCCCCATATACCCACACCGCCACCTGTGTCCCCTCCTCTTGTCCCGCCTTCACCCGTGCCACCTCTTTCATTGCCCTCAGACCACCTTCTTCCTACACCACCCCCTACATCACCTCACACGCTGGTCCCAAACACTCAACCCGCTCCTTCAATTCCGCCTCCCCCACATCTCCCTACCCACCCCATGACCACCCGAGCAATGAGCGGAATCTTTAAGCCGAAATCTCTATTATCCACCGGCCCAACCACTATTTCCCCAC
>JAULKJ010326799.1:0-10227 GCA_032355405.1 Rubia balearica
GAGAGGTACGACGACCTCCCAAAGCAGGTTAACAAAGGCTAATTACAAAATTAGTAGAAGACTGAAGGCCACGATTCAAAACGTGGTAGAAGATAGAAGTGTGTAAATAAGAATTCAAGTTCAGAAGAGTCGAAGAAAGTGCACAAACCTTGTAAAATGAAACATCATGTGCCATCATCCGTGCCATAAGAAGAGAGTCTCATACAATGGGTCAAGCAAATTTGCATGGCCTGTGCACGACGAACTGAAGATTGATAAGACCCAATTGATGGGAAAAGCAAATATGCATGTCTCGTGCACTCAGAAGCTAGGAGAACAAGGTCAGATGATGGGCTGTGAAAACCTGCATTGTTCAACAGCTTAGTTCCTAAAAAATGAGCTTCCAAATGACGTCCCATGCAATACTGCAAAAGCCGTTCCATGAAAACCTACACGGCCCGTGCAACGCAGCTCTAGGGTTTTCCAAATTAGGATTTTTAAGGCATAGTATCGTGATAGGATTTAAATTATATCATGATGTTCTTTAAATGGAGCGCTATGGTATTCTTTTGAGTAACGAGAGGATATGTGCATTAGATCCCTCTTGTGAGTGTTGAGATGGTAATAGAAAAAAATCTCAATTGGATAGTCGTGTGAGGAATTGCATGTTAGAAGCATCGGACCTGCTGTGTTGATGTTTTTAAAATCCTAAAGGGGGAAACCCTGGCTTATCCTGATAATTGAGCCTTTTTAGTTTGTAGCGACTAGGGTGGTGCAGACTCTAGAGTTATTACGAGGTATTGATGTCCTGTTCTTTTTGAGGTCTAGGATAGGTGCTCATAGTAGAGGTCCCAATTTTGTGATTGGGTTCACTCCTGTATCTAACTGTAGCAACCTACGCAACACCTGGTTCCTTTAAGTGGGGGCCGGTTAGCACCCGGAATGAGCTACGCAGCTGGTCAGTAGAGAAGTTTACCCCAAGCAAGTTACAGAGGACGTGAGATATTAAGGAGGAGGAAGAACCAGTTTTGTGAAAGACAATGGGAGTTACCAGGGAGTTAACATATCAACACTATGTGATATAACATGAAAATAGGTGAATAGTTTCTTATGTGAATTAGATTAGGATCAAATATTTACATCAATCGTGTGATGAAAATAACCCCAAAGATTATTTAATTCATAGTTTATATAATTTTACTTGTATGTTGTAGTTTTTAGTTCACACAACCCTCCATCCCCATATTGTTAGTACTAGTTATTCCAAATACATCGATTGAGGCGACACCGGAGAGTGAGATGTGTTTGGCTAAACCTTAGACACTAATATCTATGTGGAAGACCTTGAACTTGCCACTATCTACGTTCATCGTAGTTAGGAGTATGGTCAAGAGCAACATGTAAATCTTTATCTTTGATCCCTCGCTCCCCTGGGATGAAACGACCTCGCGGGTGCAGGTCAAATTTTGGCACCACTGTCGGGGATACTTTATTTGTCTATTTGTTAGCTAGCATAGTTAGTCGGTAGAGTAGCTTTTATTTTTATTTTTTGTAGCTAGTTGGTTTTTCTTTTGAGTTCTTCTGTTATTTTCTTGAAATATTCTAATCTTGTTTGCTAGTGTTGGCTAAGGACTAATAATATATCGTTCCTTGTTTATGGTACAAAGCCGTGCCACAAACTTAGAAACCTTACATTTCTTACCTCAAAACATAGGTAGGTGGAAGAGAAGAAAGAGAAGGGTGATCAAGGAGGTTCGACGGGATCCAAGTGAAGTTGGTATTGAGAGTGAGACAGTGAATCAAATTTCTGACGATAATAGAGCACTTAGGGAAATGGCTCAAAACTTGGAGGAAAACCCCTTTGCATCTTATTTCCGTCACTTCCAGCTAATGTGACTTATAAGCTTAAGTCAAGGATGATCCAGTGTTTACCCACATTCCACGGTATGGCCGTTGAAGACCCGAAAGAATCTTTCAGAGTTTCATCTTGTGTGCACCGAAATGAAACCGCTGGGTGTGTCCGAAGAAGAATACAACCTTAGGTCCTTCCCATTCTCACTCTGAGATACCACGAAGGATTGGTTGTACTATCTACTACCATGGTGCATCACATCATAGTTCATAGAGAAGATTCCTTGAGATGTTCTTCCCAACCTCTAAATCCTCCGAGCTCAAGAAACAACTCCCCAATATCTCTCAACATCCCAGTGAGAGTCTCCACGGATATTGGGAGTGTTTCAAGCGTCTGTTGGAAAGCTTTCCATATCATCCATTCATTGAGGGGGAAATGGTATACTTCTTCTTTGATGGCTTAACTAAGAAGGGAATGATTTTATTCAATGCCTCATGCAATGGCTCTACTTCAAGAAAGATACCCAAGAAAGCTATGACCCTCTTTGAAGAATTGTGCAATGGGACAGTGCTCTTTAGTACCCATTCGAGGATGGGAGCAAGAAATGGGGAAGATCCTACCACCCCAAAGTTTGAGGAACAAGTGAAAACTATCATATCAATGATGAAAGTGCTTATAAAGGAAAGAGCTCAACAAGTTAAATTTTGAGAGATTTGCTCTTAGTATCACCTTACCGATGAATATCGTCGATTGCATGAAATTAGAGCCATTGGAGCAAGAGACCATGGATGAGGCATTGTGAGGGAAGAGAAATGAGATGGATACCACTATGAAGACCGCTTTGATCATTGGGAAGACCAATGCCACATTACATCTTGCTATCTCAAGCAAGCCATCACGGCTATGACCGAGTCAAATGAGAAGTTCCATTCCCGTATCCACGAAGAAATTTGAGACATGGATACGAAGGTATTTTCTAGCATTACTGTCTTTAAGGATAAAGTGGATACTCTAGATTTATTGGTCTATCACCTAGAAGCCGAGGTATAAAACGAAGGCTACACATCACTCACATGGGTTCCAAACCCCACTAGCAAGTGCCATGGATTTGAGGACAGGAAGGGAGATCGATGAGAGCTATGTATTGTATGAGCTACAAGAAGAGGGGGATGGAAGATCCCTATAATTAAAAGAGGATGAACATGGATGTGCAGGGATGCATGATCAAAGGGGACAAACACCCAAACTTGAGGAAGAACGGAGACTGGATAAAGGGACTCCTTCACCCCCGTTTCTAGAAGCATTGAAGCATAAGCGGAGGAAAAAACTCCATAAGAAGCTCTCAAAGGTTCTTGGGCATTGTGAGGTAAGTATCCCTATCATTAATGCTACTAACTATATGCCTAGGTATGCAAAGTTCTTGAAATCACTATGCACCTCAAGAATGATACTAGGCATAGGTCGGTAGAACAAGTTAGTGATCACATTTCTACCTTTGTACAAAAAGATCTTCCCCCAAAATACAAGAAACCCGCATGTTTACCATCCCTTGCATGATAGGAAATAAATTGATCAAAGATATCATGCTAGATATAGGAGTTTAAATCAATGTCATCCCATATCCATTGTGCATGCGCGGACAAGGTTTTCATAACACCACTATCTTTTCTCATCTTCATTTCTCTATCAATATGCTTAACTAAAGGTACACATTATTCCATCTAGGCATAGAAATGTCACCAAAGCACTTCATGAACACATATGTATCTTTCCATAATCCACAATTGGTTAGAAAATCCTTCACCAACTAAACTCCAGAAATACCTTGGTGAAAGGTAAACAAGTCATCCCTTTCCTTCAATTTTTGAAGCTGATAAAAACCTAAAAACATACCAACACTAAACTTCTTCTTAGACCTCTGACATTCCTTGTTAAACCTACTATCATATATATATATATATATATCCCGGGGATGAAGTTGAATCAAATTAATACCATATACCTATAATAAGCATACAACGTAATCTAGAACGGGTATGGTTAACCTATACAAAAATGGTGATCATGCACCGAGAAATACTAGAAGGAGGATTCCATACTTTTCACCTAAACTGGGTATCTTAACCTCACATTCTTCTAAATTGGGCACTGCTCCTTCAAAACGATTAGATCATTTTTCAGTCAAAACACTTTGACTTCCCTCAACCACATGACCCCCTTCATCTCCTTCATCGTCAAACCCCCTTATGTCACCATCATCAATAACATTTACATCACTTCAAGTAGTCTCACTGCTAAACTTACTAACATTAGGGTTAGCAATGGAAGACGATGACTTGGTACGAACAACTACCATAATTCAAGAATGAAAAACCCAGGAAGAATAAATTACCTTCTAAAGATACCACTCACGACTTACATTTCTTGTGTCAATTTCACATTAGAACCTTCACACATAGATTAGGGAAACAGCTTCACAATGATTACAATGTCAAGAAAATGATAGATTTGACACCCACTTTTAGGTGAAAGCACACTTTTCGTTCCTCTTTTTGCAATTTTTTTTCCTAAAATGTTCCACTGTTATATCGAAATGTTCTCAATTTATTCTCACATATCATTAGCTGGTTTAGGTGAGTTAACATTGAGTCAAACTTTCTGGTGGTGTGGGATTTTGTAGAATTACCTCTCAAAGTTACTATTTTTAAGCCCTAAAGTGCTTCTTAAATACAATTAAGTAGATAGTGACAAATCTAGGTCATCCACAAGAAAGAGGGATTTTCCTAAGGGTGTAAACATATAAGGTGGATACTAGAATAGATATAGATATACACAGATATATAAAATCAAGTAAAGAGGGGTTTTTTGGTTGATTTTTCTAAGTTATGAATTTAAGAGACATAGAAACTTTCATGAACTAGAAATCAAGTTAAACATGCAACAAACTACAAAGAGTGAGTAAAACACAATTACGGGACCTTGGGCGCAATTGATTTCCACTTCCAAGCCTCTTATCTATCTTTGAATCCACGATCTATTCACTACTTTAACTACTTGTTTTGAAGATAAATCTTCTATCCTTCTTTGATAGTAGTTTAGAAGAGTGAATTTAACATCTCTTGTTAAACCTCACTAATGACCCCTTTAGTCGAGAAATGGCTAAAAAAAATATCATATTAGTGGCATTGAGTACAAAGAATCAACGAGTTTGGTAACACTTATAAAATTTAATCCAAATGTCTAAGCATTGAATTAATTTATGCATTTACTAAGATTAGTCAAGCAATTTCAACATTCATAGACCTCTCCCATTTGCTACCTTAAACAAATATGACAAAGAGTTCAACATTATCATATTCATCTAGTAATTATCATATAACAAACCCAATTAGAAGTTCTAACTCATGTTCTTGGATTCCATATCAACATAGAGGAAACTTAGCTACTTTTTGCCAACCTTAACAAGTAATCATACAAGCATTTCATATTCTCAAACTTCCAACAACACTAATGATATCAACAACCCACATTAAAAGCTCATAAATGGATAATAACAACAGAATTAAATAGGTAGAAAGGGTTCTCAAGACATGTGCTTGGAAGCCTCAATCAATTGCTCCCAAGACTAAGTTTAGCTATTAGAAATCATACTAAACAATCCAAAACAAATCAAACATAAATCAACGATAAAACTAGATGAAAAGTAGAGAAAAACTAGGGTTTCAAGTCTTAGAATCGGGAAGAAGATGAGGAATGAAAAGAGGATAAAGTGTGCTATATATTGTACAAGAAAAAGAACAACAAATTCTGGCCACACGTCTGTCACGAGTCACGAGTCACGACCAATTCTTTGCGAGTCGCGACGGAGCTCAGAAACAGCATCTTGATTTTCTTTCTTCTTCTTGTCTTCTAGCTTCCTCTCCCCTTCACTTCTCCTTAAATATTCAAGTCTTCCAAAGATGAACTTCATGGTCTCCAGCGGTCTTCGGTCTTCATGTCTCGATGTTATTTCCACATCACACAAAATTCACTTGAAACGTCAAAATAGCGCAAAAGTTACTCTTAACTCTCCTAAGAGAATTTTGAGGTAAAACACAAGATATAGATACCAAAAGTGTACAAAAGTGAGTCCAAAAATTCCTAAAATAACCACATAAAATGGACAATCATGGTGATAATGTCACAGTTGGGAAATGGAGAACATGGAAAACAGGGATGATAGAAGAGGCATTGAGTATGGTTGGATTGGTGGTGTTCAGAATATAAAGGAGGAGGCAATGGAGAAAAAAATGGAAGATGAGAAAATTTTAAGAAATTAATTTAAGCTCAAAAGTTGTTTAATTATAATTGGAAAAAGTGCAAAAATGACCCTATAAGACTAAAAAATTCAGGAATAACCTTGTAAAATATGAAAGTGTAGAAGTAACCCAATCTTTCAGTTAAAATGTGCAGTTTTACCCATTTGGCAAATTTTTGGCATTGACCAATGTAAGTTAGTCGTTGACCAATAATAAAAAAAAATAGAAATATCCATAGGCTGAAAAATAGACTTTTTCATGATGATTATACCCTTCCATACTTCTTAATAAAAACCCTAATCATCTTTAAAACACTAAAATACCACTGCCACACCCGAGCACCGCCACCACCACCAATCACCACCACTTCCGCCGCTGAGCAAAATTCAGTCTCCACTAGGAATAAGATGTCAAAGAGAACCAGGATCCAGATCAAGCAGATCTACACAAGATGAAGCAGGAGAGAGTTGAGAAGAAATATACACATATTGCAATGCAGAAACTCGAGAACCTCATAATTAGTTTCCAGGACAAGCAACAACCAAAATATATTGGTAAGCAACCTTTAAAAAAAGCCAGTTAAAATCAAGAACTCAAATGAGCATGTAAAAGTTGGTGAGGAGAATTATCAAGTCCACCAAAAATTGGATCTCTTGTTCTTCATCATCAGAATCGCTGTCCATCACCTCACCAAAGTTCAGACATCATTGAAAAAGTTGGTGAAGTGATTCTTCATCATCATCAAAATCTCCAAAGAAAACATCAGATCTCTCATTCATCTTCTTCATCATCAGAATCGTTGTTCACCACCTCCCAACTCACCACCTCACTGCCGCCGATTCACCACCTCACCTCATCGATTCCCCAACCAATATCTTCATCCCCAATCGATTCACCACCTGCGTTGTCCACCACGATGACCTCCACCTCCTACTATCACAAAGCTCCCCTCTCCCCTATCAGTTCCTTCTCAATCCCTACCACCATTAGCGTCGCTGCCACCGTCCTCCTGCTCCGTGCTCGTTCGATCAATTCCTACATGTTTTTCAACCACTATAAATCCTCTCACTCCTCCTTCACCTCCTCACCCCAGCTTACACTCCACCGATATTTTTCCAAATTTGTGGCTAACGACAAATGGTAAGCTTACCAGAGGAGTAAAAACCTGGTTTAGGTGTTCTCCGGAGAAAAAATTCACTCCGGGTAGCTTGGGACTGGGATAGGGATTATGAGGGGGTGGTCTTGGGGCAGGGAACCATCGAAGTGGGTGTTTTTCGGTGGCGGTGGTCCCCCTGCTTGGTTAGGGATTCGCCAGATGAGAGGGGAGAGAGTCGCTGGTTCATAGAGAGGGGGAGGAGAGAGTCTAAAGAAAAATGGGACAAAGAAAGGAATTGTTTTGTTAATAAGAATGAAAGTATTGTTGTCTTTTCGTATTTCATTTATTTTTAATTTTGTTAACTCAAGGATATAATAGTCATTTAACATATTTTGACTAATTAGACCGTTGAAATTTTGGTAAACGAAGTCCAGGGTTAAAATTGCACTTTCAAATTTTACAAGGTCATTTTTGCACTTTTAACTAAAACATAAGGTTAAAAACACACTTTTCTCATTATAATTTTTAAAATCTTGAAAATTGTTGATGGGTCTGTTAACAAAATTAATAGGTTTTATGTTCGATAAAGGAACAAATTGAGAACATTTCATAATAATCTAAGAACCTTTTAGGAACATGGTGCAAAAAGAGAAACGAAACCTGTAATTTTACCTAAAAGTGGGTACCTAAACTATTGTTTTTTTCTTACAACGTCTATCGTTTAATTTATACAACAATTATTCCTTTTTTTTGCCATAAGTAACCAACTCCCCAGATATTTGGGATACTAACGGCTAGTACACAATTGTCAAAACATATATTAAAACTCAACGGCTTTAAGATTTTTTCAAAAATAAAAGAACGCAAACATTTTCTACCCACAGTCATTTCAAACTTCACATACATCATATCGCCCGATATGAGTAGTTTGATTCGTATTTTCTTCTAATCAGATTTTACACAACATGTAAGCAGTCCTTCTATGCCCCATTTCTCATGAATTCATGGCTGGGGTGGAGGAGGGGGTTATGGTATACATATGACCTTGCCAATTTAGCTTAGCTAAAGCTAAGTACGTGAAGTGACCACTTCACTAAACTATTATAATTCACCCAACCACAATGGCACAAGCACAACGCCGACGCCCCATAAATGGACCACGATCTGGAGGTGGGATCGTGATAATGGGACCATGATCACACTGTCAAAGCAGCTATAAATAGAGAGAAGAAACACGTGAAGAGGTAAGTGATAATTACTACAAAATATACATTAACACATAATCACTTTATGCTGAATTGAGCGCCAGTGATTTCTCCCAAAACAATTGAGTTATACATTCACATATCCTAACCAAAAGTTCCTACTTTATATTTTTGTCTGTCTCAACTAAAGGTTCCTATTTTCATTATTTGTCTTTTTGGCAAAAAAAACAACAAAATATCAAATTTACCCTTATTACTGTTTTACAATTACATACTATACCACTACATTCAAAACTCTAAAATAGGATTTGGACCAATTGTTTTATTAGTTAGCCCACCAAACCCAAATTAGAAACACTCTCAATTCACATAGTTGTTATTTCTTGTTTCACACACCACTAGCGAATTATCCTCGCTCTTCCCTCACACACCATTATTGAATCAAACTCGTTCGTTCCTCCCATACCACCACTAAATCAATCTTCCTCGCCTATCTTTTCCTTCCACATTTCTCATTCCTTTCGCTACACTACTGAATCGACCAACCTCTTACTGAATTGATGTTGCTATTTGGGAATTAACCGCTCACCACTACTGCAGAAATGACGGTGGCTATAATGTTGTCGGTGTAGTTCAAAGTGGTGTTAAATCATGGTGGTGGTTATTTTGTTCAATAGTGGCGGTTCAATTGGGTTTTGGTTATATCATGCTAGTGCCTGTGTTGTTCAACAACGACGATTCAATTGTTTGGTTGTTACATCGAAGGGGATTGGTTGTTCAATTATGGCGGTGGTGCTGTTGTTATTTGGTGGCCATAGTGGTGGTCACGATGTTTATGCGGAGGCAGTGTTTCTGTTCAATCGGTGATCCGTGTTTAAGAGTTGAAATGGGCATCATATTAGATGGAGACAGTTTATACCTAATTAGGGATGAAGAATAAGCACCGTTAAACTTCTATACTTTCCATTTTTACCCCAACATGAAACCTACTTCTGACTAACAACTCCCTCTATGTCAGCACGCCTGAATACATGTTCAATAAAGAGTTCAGACCCTTTTGCGAGAATGGAGGAAGTATATAATATTGGGATGTATACCAATATAACTCTGCCTACTTGAGCAAATGCCAATATAACCCTCTAATAATTTTTAGTGCAAAAATAACCCTAACTAGTTGACATAAGTGCTAATATAACCCTAATACACTATTTTTCGGCATTGACTGGGGTTGACCTCAATTAAAATGACTAAAATACCCTTTGACCTAAAACCTAAAAGTGTCAATACAATTTTTCCCTCACTCCCTCCACTATTCACCACCCCCACCTGGCCACCACCCCCACTCTACCTATGCACCGCCTCCACCTGACCACTAACCCACCTCCACCCCGTCGCATCGCCGCCCAAGAAGAAAGTTGCAACGCCCCTTATCTGGCCACCACCCTCACCTCTCTTCACGCAACCTGCACCTAACCACCACCCTACACCCAATCCCGCCGATGCTATCCACAACCAAGCCTTGTAGAAACCCTAGCCTACCCCCGCTGCTGGATATCCTCGCTGATGCCGCTAAAGTCCGCTCAGACGATCAGCCTTTGTCCCAACACTTGGATCAGACAAATTTCTACTGCCCGCCACTGCTCTTCCCCATATCCAACGACATCCAGAATTTGCCGTCCGCTGCAGCTCCAATCGCCACCGGTTGTCCGCCGTTGTCCTCTGTCGATAGAGTTTTAGCCTTTTTTTTCCACCTCTAGTTCGACTCGCTCCACCGACGAATCCAATACCCCCATTGAG
>JAULKJ010326807.1:0-10226 GCA_032355405.1 Rubia balearica
AGCGGGTGCGGCATCCGCCGCTGCCACCACCCGCTCCTTCTCGCTCAAACCCTATCCGCAACTTCTTTCCCTCTGCTCGCCTTCCCCTCGCCGCCAGAGACGAAAGCCACCCACAGCCCAGAAATAGCCAAAAATTCAAAAAAAAATGTGAAAAAAATAGACGCGATTAAACATGACTACGCATAAAATAGGACGATTGAGGGTGGAAATCGGTCGGAGCTTTCCATTTCCACACCTCCTCGGTTTTCTCCTCCAAAAGCCACTACCGTGGTGGCTCGCTTCCACACCTGGTGAGAATGCACCACCAGCGTAGAACTCTGGTTAAATGAACGGAAATGAAAATTTTGGCCCCACGAATTGATCGATCTGACGGAAATGGAGGGGTTTATTGTTTGAGTTATCTGGCCTTGATCTGAATGAGGGTATAAATATAAGTCTAGGGATATACTCCTATTTCTGTCGCCATTGACCTGAATGAGGGTTTGATTATTGTTTGGGTTCTCTGACATTGATCTGAATGAGGCTATAAACGTCCTTCCACTTTTTATGTTTTTTTAAAGAGAGGGTATAATCGTCATTTCAAGTATTTCCATTCAAATTACAGTATTCAGGGTAAGAATTGTCCAGTTACTTTTTTGGTACAATTTTCTATAAAGTTTGATTGCATATTTGAATAGATAGACTAGTAATAATATATCATATGTGATATTGTTGAATTCGTTGTGATCAATAATTTCTATTATCAACTTTTTGTTTGTCATTATTATACGTTTGTGAACATAGATCAAACATGTTTCTTGAATATCGTGATAATAATTGCTATGCAATTTAATCTGGGAGGATAACTTCATGGGTTTCTGCAATTTTAATAATTCACATACTCCCTCTGTCTCAGATTAAATTACAGTTGTACTATTCATTTAGTAAAAATTGAATTATTTAAACTATAAAATTCTATTGATATAAGTAAGGATATTATCATGTGACATAGTTTTAAATTTGCCTTAATGTGTATTTTCGTAATATTAATCCCAAACACCATATAATAGAAATTGTATGCTTAGTACTTTCAACAAAGGATATTGAAGTCATTTTAACTGAGCTAAACCAAAGTTGTCTAAAAATAACATAATAATATTATAATATGTTACTGATTTTAATTCTTTTTCCAAGCACCATATAATAGAAATTGTATACTTGGTGCTGTCAACCAAGGATATTGAAATAATTTTAACCAACCTAAACCAAAACTGTCTAAAAATAAAATAATATTATTATAATATGTTACTGATTTTAATTCTTTACTGTATTTAATCAATCATAACTTATTAAAATATATAACTTCCAAAAACATATTTAAAACCATAAATATCTCATAATATATCTATATATATCACTAAAAAATCCAAAGAAAAGCTTAATCTTAAATAACAAAATGTTTGGAATTTTTATACAAGGATAAAGTACTTTTGATAGAAATATTTATACATATAATTCATTTAATTATAATATATTACAAAGTCTTGTTTTAGACCGATTAACTCTTAAATGAGGACATTTTATAATTAGTGAGACTAATAAAATCATTTGATCTTTACTTTTATTTATTGTAATGAGACACACATAATTATGATAACATTTTAAAATGAATCTCAACATATGTATAATTACTTTTTAAAAAATTGAATGAAATATTAAAAAAATAATCAGTATTTACTGTATTCAATATTTAACGATTTCTATTGAAATTTATTATTTCACTTCATAACTCATATAGCTTTCCTTAGATGACTAAAGTTTAAAATATTAAATAAACTTTGCTTTCAATTTAAATGTAACCACAAAATATGCATAAAACTTAATTCTAATATTTTAATTAGTAATAACACCCAACGCGCGATGCTACACCGCTAATTTTTAATTTTTAATTTTTTGAGTCAACTGTCAAAAGTTAAAATGTTCATCATAAGCCGGGACAGAGGGAGTATTATATTGTGAGTGCGTACTTTTCCCGTGGGTCGCTTTAATTTTTGTTTTAGATTAAGCATTTTTTGCTAAAGTGGGTGGAAACTCCCATGGATGGAATCATCTTATCTTGGTCAACGATTGTTCATTTCGTTGAAGCTGCTGCCATCCCAAACTCACAACTCTCTCTGCAACTTTCTCACATCATGTGTTTTGAGTAATCAGTACGCAATTTCTGTTGACCATTTTCGCTATTGCTTTCCAATTTTTGCACAGTACGTACTGATTTCATTCAGTTTTCTATAAGATGTTCGTTCTCTCGAGCCTTTGACTGACATTTTTCAGCTATCGGTTTTCAGGCGAATCTGTTGGTGAATATTATTGGAGAAGATTCAATTCAGTTTCTTTTCAAAGAAATTTGCAGTAAAGGGTCGGAGAGATGGAGCTCCAATCGGATCCATAACGTATGGTTCTTCTTTCTTCTATTTTTTTCCTTCACTGGATTACATCAAGTGTTTCCATGTTTATCCATTCCGTCTTCACGGTAAGTAAATGTGACTGGTGTGACTGCTCCATCTTTCAGTTGCTACAATAGTTTTTACCGTTGCTATACTGTATTTACTCCAATAGTTTTACGCTATATTTTATCTTCTATGAAAAGAGTATTTTGGTTTACAAACTTTAATTTTATTAATCTCTTAATCTTTTATTAATATGGCAAAACTATCCCATACATATTTATCTTGAATATTTATTTCATTTAATCATACAAATAAATAAATTATAATAATATGTGGCTTTCTAAATTATTTTATGACTATAATTATTATTTTTTATAAATTTGACTTTTATGTTAGTATTGTAAACAAAAGAATTTAAATGTAGCGTTTCGGACTTTCAGCGATATATGTTCTATTTCTAATATTAATACATAACTTTAACCCATTTCAATTTTAAAAAATCTCGTTCCAATGACTTTAAGCGTAAAATTATAATTATTTATACATTGTGATACATTTTCAAAAAAAATTATAGAAAACTTGTCATAATTTTTTTTAAAAAAAAGAAATCATCCTATTTGTTACATCAATTATAAAATGGCTCTGTTTAACAGGTAATCGATCTAAAACAAATTTTTGTTAAGTAAATTTTAATTTTTAATATTACTTCTCAGCAAATAATATAAACATTTATGCATTATTACTTATTAATAATGTACAGAGGAACTAGTGTGAAATGTGAAGTAAATAATGAAAGAGAAAATGGAGAATGAAATATTGTGAAGTAAATAATGAAAGAGAAAACAAAGAATGAAAAACGGATTAGAAGGAAAGAGGAAGAGAATTACCGTTTCAAATTACTCTATATTTAGAGTTTTACTGTAGATGTACTACTCCCAAAACGGTAACTTGGCTTATCATCATTGGAGTAAATTTTTTTGCCTCCATCCTCTGTGGCATGCTTCTTTTGCGTCCATTAGAGATGGCCTAAGTGATTATGATTATTTTACTTTTCCAAACCCCAATTTACTGAATGAGTTATTCTTCCGAAATGTTTCTTAGTTTGAAACAACCACTACTACAAACTATAAGGGTTAATGTAACACTTTGAAAATGTTGCTTTAGGTGCTAATAATATTAAATTGACCTATTACAACACTTTTACAAGTATAACCTTAGGTGATATTGCATTAGATTTAACGCAACACTCCTCAAGATTTAGGTAACACTTTTTAATGTTTTAAGTAACACTTTATAAGCTATTATAACATTTTAATAAGTGTTGCAAGCAGGGGCGGAGTCAGGATATATTTCCAAAGGGGGTTGGACCAATGGGTAGGAAAAAATAAAAATTTCTCAATTTTTTACCTATTAGAGGGGGCTGATAGAAAAAAAATCAAAATTACTTCAAAAAAATATTCTTTCTTGCAGGGGCTGAAGAGGAAAATTTTAAAATTATTCACAGTAATTTTTTTCTTGGCGGGGCCCTCCAGCCCCATGTACATCTGCTAATGGTTGCGAGAAAAATGTTACGATAACTCTATTTTGTAGTAGTGTAATGTGTTTGGATTTTTTTGACACCATTCAGTTTTTTTGGCATTCCAATTAACAATATCTATAGCTCCTTAATTGAAACTGAAAATCGAAAAAAGGTTCAGTATGCATGCTTTTCATCGTCATTGATTTCTTGTGCAGTTTCTCAATTCTAACTAATTGCTAGATTTTATTTCTATTTTCAGGCTCACCTTGCTACTACACATATACATATCCCGTAGCATAACAAATAAAGTAAAACAAAATGGAGCGGAAAACCTGTGAAACTTGTATAGCAACAGCATTGGATTCATTGGAAGAGAAAGAAAAGTACTTATGGGTTGAACGCCTGAAGATTCCCATAAAACAAGACTTTGTCATGTATAATAAATAAATAACACTATACATATTTCGATCAAAACTACTCTATCATTGTATAACATTATAGATGAATTTATACGAATAAAAATCAATGTTTAAAATTCATAATAAAAGAAGTTATGATATGAAAATTTTAAAGAGAATAGTAGACTATTTGAAATTTATGGAGTAAAAAATAATATGATAATGTAAAAAAATCACGATGTATGAAGTGGTCTAAATAAATATTCTTTTCCTTTGTATTAATTACTTTTATAAAAATATTTATTATCAATATTATTTTGTAAAAATAATTTGAACAATATTTTTTATTAAATTATTCGCTGCATCATTCATAATGTCTATTTTGCAGTATGAAATTGTGCATTAAATCATGTATTGTTTATTTTACATAAATGTGTATTGTATGTGTTTATTTTTCTACAAGACATAAAACAATGCTTAGAAGGTGACTTGATGACATCCAAAGTGTTAATAACATGCTAATAATTAGAATGAATCATGTGAGAAGTAATCAAATTGTTCGAATAACTACATTTCTACCACTAACATAAAAAATATGTATCATAACAAGATTTAATCAAATTAATACAATAAAATATTACACAATACATAAAAAGTCATCAGTGAAATATATAAAAATATGAGCGTCACAATAAATATTACACTATATTTAAATAATCA
Source organism: Rubia balearica (assembly GCA_032355405.1). Lineage (NCBI taxonomy): Eukaryota > Viridiplantae > Streptophyta > Magnoliopsida > Gentianales > Rubiaceae > Rubia > Rubia balearica. Next base: position 5,064 of record JAULKJ010326807.1, read on the forward strand.
TAAAAAATATTACAAAAATATATACCACAAACGCCACGCATTGCTTGCTCATCCCGCTAGTCAGATATAAGATATATATACTACATTGTTATTTCTGTTCCCCAGTCAAGGAATAATGCAAACTAAGTCATCACTACATCTTAAAAGGGTCTTAATTAGCCCCTTTCTACAGTAGATTTTTGGTCCTAGGAAAATCTGCTTATTTTTTTTGTGGTCGTACAAATTTAGATAATAGTGACTCAACTTTTATGACAAGTAATGAAGTGTTAAAACACTTTTTTTGCATCTTCACAATCACTAAAATTTTACTACGTTCATTTATGTCACTAATTCATGTTGATATCGTATCTTGAAAGCAACAACATTCGTGCTTCGATGGCACCGCCGCCATTCCGCACACAGTAGAGAGGAGGAAGAAGATTTTTGGAGGTCGGAGGAGCTGAGATTTTTTTGCTAAAGGAATTTTAAGAAGGACAGAATATCGAATACCAATACAAATAAAACTTAAGAATATAAATAACACAAAGTCTTGTTAATCGGTTGCAGTCGTAGATCGATGTTAAACCGAGTTATAATTTTGAAAAACATTTAAAATATAGCGCAATTTATAAATAATTATAGTTTAACCATAAAAGTTATTGAAACAAAATTTTTGTCTAACTGCTAGTTGGACTATAAAAAACTTTTTCTATAAATAAAAACTTATCTTATAACTTATTCATTTTGATTTAATAACATCAACTTCATTATAACTTATTCATTTTGATTTAATAACCATCAACTTCATTTAGGGGTCGTTTGGTTTATGTGAAAATTTAATTCTTGCTGTAATTTCTATTTCATGGGAAATTATTCGTGTGATTGAATTCCTAGGATATACATAAATGTGTTTAGTTGCACATGAAAGAATTTGTATTTCCTTGGAGTTATTTACCTGCATGTTGTTTGGTAACAAAGGGAAGTGAAAAAAGTTGCACGTAAAGGAGGGAAATGGAAAATTTTACGCACGTTTTGTGGGATGAAAATATTATTACACGTTAAAAACATAGAGGAATTTCATTTAACCGAGGGGGTCTTTGGTAAGATATGTCTTACGTTATGTGGGAAGTTTAATTTCCTCCGAATTACACATTCCCACCTTTTCAATATTTTACATCAACCAAACAACTCTGCCTATTCTTAAATTTTGGGATTCTGTAACTACCACATATTTTACTGCATACCAAAATTTAGAGAAGAATTATTGTTAGACCGCCTAACAGTTAAACTAATCATGAAAAATATCATTTAGATAATTTTTAGGTCATATTATAATTATTTATATTTTAAAATTTATTTAATAAAATATCTAATTTATCTAAGACTCATTGCGATAAATAGAAATAAACATCAAATTATCTATTTAGTTATATTAAGGGTTTAGATGATCTCGTCAATGGTTAAACAACATGAAACAAGATTTTATGCTTAATTTTATATTATAATTTTTATTATTTAATCTACTTAATTTTAATTCAATTTATTTAGTTGAAAAAAAAACTTAAGAAGTAGGGCAAAATACAAATCTAACCCTGTTATTTTCTGAAAGTGCCAATCTAACTCTGTAAAATCTGAAAAATGCGATTCTAACCGTAAGTTTTTCAGTAAATGTGCCTATATGACCTTTTCACATTATTTTGGCATAGACCAAACCTAAGAAGACTAAAATACCCCTAGTTTTAAAACTAAAAACATAATGACAAATATTCCCCTAGGGTTCTTCTTTTTCATCTCCAAAACCAGTGCCACCGGCGGAAGGAATTCGAAGTTTCGCCGCCGAAATATGGAATTTTGCCGCAAGAATATAGAGTTTCACCACTTCTCAGCCATTGAATCACACACCATCACCGCTCCTCCGCTCTGCCAACAAAGCCCCGTCCCCCATCACCGATTCCCTCACTACCACCACCGCTCCCTCGCTCCGCCCACCAGCGCCCGCTGCACTCCAAACTCTAGTACCACCACCACCATCTATTTTCCTCCTCACCCAACCTAGTTTCCGCTACCCTAAATCCTAAACCCCAGTGCGACCTTAAGCCATCGACGACCCAAGCCCTAAAGCCCCGCTGCTAGGCCCCACTACCCTGTCTCGCCGCCCAGCACCACCACCACCACCACCACCATGGAGGATCTGAGAGTGCTACTTGAGCTTCCCAGTTCTTGCCAGCCACCAGCCACCGGTGACCTCACCTTTCGCCAGCGAGCTTGGTTGTGCAGAAAGGTTGGATTGGAAAAAGGATCTAATAGATAAAGTCTTGGTTGTGGAAATGATATAGGCGGTGGTAGTGAGGTTTGGCGGTGAGGGGATATAAGAGGCAACGTGTGGTGGTGACGAGAGGGAGAACAATGAGTGAATCAATGTGGGAGAAGGAGTTGGTCAGTGGGTGAGTTTTTGTAAGAGTTAGGATTTTCGGGGGTAAAATCATAATGTGTGTTATATTGTGTGGGATTATTATGATTTTATTGAGATATAATTTTCACTTTAGGTGTTTTTGGTGCAGGAATTCTTGGATTATATAGAATTGAGAGGATACATTGTACTTTTTCCCCTTAACCAACGGTTTTTTTCTATTGGGTTTTCCAGGTTAAGGGTTTTGATGAGGAGATGTGATCTAATGGAAAATGTTCTTATTTTAAGACATTATTCCAGGTATAAAGGAAAAGAAGACAAAAGCAGAATTGCTGAAATTATGGGTTCAAGTGAAATTTGGTGGAAAATGAGTCGTGTTGGAACAGAAAAAAAGAAAGAATTTTGCACGATTCTACGTGCGCAAGACAAGCTACGGCTGCATCACAAATCCGATTTGGAGAATATTTTGTTGGGGATATTTTAGCTAGGATTATCTTGAAGAATTAAAGATATTCACTTGATAAGAATTTTATTATCGCTTCCCAATTGAAATTCCTTAATTTTAAGAATTAATTAATTAGAATTAGAATCAGATTTGATATTGGTTCTTCCATATCAGAATGAGGTTATAAATATATGTTCTGCGGAAGCAATAAAAAATGTACATGCGTTAGGAGTAGTTTAGTAATAATATAATATTAGTTTTGGTTTTGTTCATTCTTTCCAGCCGGCTGATGCTAATTACTGGAATCTTTGGATTGAATTTATCACATTACCATGTTGATGTTGATTTCAGCGTGCATGCAACAATTCAGTTAGCATCAGTTTGTCACGGTTTGGTTAATTAAGTTTTGTATTTATTTAATTATATTAATAATGTTTTGTTTTTTATATTATTTGTTTGTTTTGTTTAATTATTATGAGTAGCTAATTCATGTATCGGCATGGTATAACAATTATTAGTTTATGAATAGTGAAGCGTAATTGTTTTATAATTGATTCTTATGTGTTCTTGATTGTTCTTGGTTCAATTTATTCTTGATATGTTTAACCTTGATCAACTTGAATATTATTGGGATATTGCTATCTAATTCCACCAATACGTAATCGTTGAAAAGGGTTAGACATAAGTAGCACAATCTTGTGAAAAATATCTAACTAGATAAGATTGTAATAACAAGATAGGGAACAATTAAGTGTGCATTACTACTTGCGAATACTTGGGTAATTGCTATGTCAGGTTCTTTTCATTCTTAATGCTATATCAGGTTCTTTTCATTCTTAGGGTAAGAAAGAATTGAGGAGGTTAAGCGTACCTATTTTCCTATAACTGATAGATGCATATGAATTGATTTATCTTTGCGCATATGATGGATGTTTAACCAATGTGAGTTATTCCGAGCCGATTACATTCTTCATATATTTTCTAATGTGGGTGATTTCTTGGGAGACCCAGGTTCGAATCTCGGTAGCGACCGTATGGGGAAGGTTTGGGCTATCTTGGGGTTGTACCCCAAGGGGTGCTCGGGGTCCCTGGTGGGCACCGAGGCGAGCCAACCTATGGTTTCTGGTGTTGGGCTACCGTGGATTACCTCCCATACGATAGCTGTGGTGTCAGCTGGTATGGGCGTCCAAGGCTGGCGCACAACCTTTTAAGAGAGAAGTTACAGATGACTTGAATGCCCATAATAAGTAAAGTAACACCATACTAACACTATTATAACACATAAGTACAATAAGAAAAAAGTTTGTTTGAGTGTAACAATTAATGGTTGCTTCTGTAATGAAGAAAAATGATGGTTATCATGATATCCACCATTAAACTTTATATGATAATTCTTGCTCTGACGGAGAGCCTCATGTCATATAGTGTGAGATTCTCACTATCATAAGCCTAGTAGGTTTTAATAAATAACAAAAAAATTAATACAGATAAATTTATGTTCACTGGAACATATTTTATTATCTACCGGGATTGTATTATTATTATTAACCGTAAATAAATAAAGTGAAAAGCCTAATAGGAAAAGAAGAAACAGTGATTCAGATGGGGGCTATTGGTTTCCCACTGTAAGAGTATGTGCAATGGGGGCTCAATTCGGGCTGAATTAAAATTTGGGACGGAACCGAACACGAAAACCCCCACAGTGGGGGGCTCGAATCACTGGTCCGGCTATTTGACAGAGCCCACAGAAAGTTGGCCAAAGCTGCAACCCCCAAGTGATGAGGGCCATGAGCGAGTGTTGTATTTTTTTTCTGCCCAAGGGTGTCATGTGACACCTTATGATTGGGCCACGTGGCACCTTTTGTCCTCCCTGTTTTAAATTTCCTGGAAAAAAAATTCTGCTATTTATAAATCCAAAAAAAAACTTTAATTATTCTATTTTTATTATTAAAAATCTAAATTATATTTTGGTGATCTTTAAAAAACAAAATTACATTTAAAAAATATACAAGGTTCTTTTTAATTATGGTTCATGAAATAACTTTTATATATTGAAATTAATTTTGAATTTTTTTTTTCAAAATAAAATTATATTCAAAAATTACAAATGTATCATTAAATTTAACATTTGAATTTATTTTGTTAGGTAAATCTGTTTAAATTGCATATTAAAGGTAAAAGTAATGAGTAGAATTAGGGGTGTAAAAATAGACCCATAACCCGCGGGTCAAGCGGGTTATCTAATTTTAAACCCGTATGGGTATGGGTAAAATGGGTAATGAGTTAAATGGGTAACGGGTCAAATGGGTAGTTGAAAAATATGGGTTGA
>JAULKJ010326826.1:0-10226 GCA_032355405.1 Rubia balearica
CCCTCCTATTTGTCCTCAGCATGGAGTACCTCACAAGACTACTGGACTCTCAATTCCACTCCAAAGTTATTGGCTTCACTAGAGATGCCAAAAGGCAGGAGTGCACAGCCTCTTATTTGCTGATGACTTACTCTTATTCTGTGCAACTGGTCAAAATTCTCTACAGGGCATTAGAAGAACCATCAATATTTCCAGTTAACAACAGGACTGGCAGTAAATGAGGATAAATCACAAGTCTATTTTTCCAAAATGAAAGAGGAAGAAAAGAGCATGCTAGCTGCCATACTGCAGGTTACAAGAGGGGAACTCCCCTTAATGTATTTAGGGTTGCCACTTAATTCTACTCAGTGGTCTGCTGCTACATGTGGTAAATTGTTGGAGAAGATAGCTGGGAGACTCAAGAGGTGGGATTCTAGGAACCTCTCTTATGCATGAAGAGTGCAATTAGTTAACACAGTCTTCCTGAGCATCACTGGATACTGGACCAGGGTGCTCAAACTCCCAGAAAGCATACATAGGGAAATTGTGGATCATTGCAAAAGCTTTATCTGGGGAAGGGAAAGTGGAGAAAGAGGATACACAGCAATGGCTTGGGATACCATGTGTAGGGGGAAATCAGCAGGGGGTTGGGGACTGAGAGACCCTTCCATCTGGAACAAGGCTTCCCTATGTAAGCTCAGCTGGGATGTTAGCACCAAATCTGACATTCTATGGGTAAAATGGGTTCATGCCTACTACCTAAAAGGTCAAGATTTCAGAAACTACAGAGGCTCGGATTCCCACAATTGGGGATGGAAAACAGTCACTGGGCTGAGGATACAAATGGCTGATCAGCTAGAAAAATGTGTAAAGGGCAATGGTAGGTTCAGCATCAGAAAGGCCTACAACATCCAGAGGGAGGGAAAACATCATATTATCTGGAAAGACTCCTATGGCACCCAAGATTACAACCCAAACACAGGTATATCATTTGGATGCTCTTTAAGAATAAACTGCCCACTGTGGATAGGCTAGTAAGATTCAAGGTTCTACCTGTGGGAAAATATTATTGCTTCTGCCACGAGTGCATGGAGGATGCTTCCCACCTTTTCATCACTTGCCCCTACACGATTAATTTGCTAACAATGATGAAACTGGAAACTAAAAGTAACCTGAGAGCTTTGAAGAAAAAACTCTATTACTACATGATCAGGAGGAAATGGCATCAGCTGCAACTTCTGTCCAGCACCTTATACCATCTATGGATAGAGAGGAATCAAAGGATTTTCAAACCAAAGAAAGAGAGGTGGGTTTACTAATGGAAGTGATCAAGCCTGAATGTGATTGGAGGAAAACTGGAGAGATGTAAGCTGGTTAAGTAATTGTCTTCTTTTCCCTAAAATGTTGTGTGTAATAGGCTAGGGTGAAGGCCTAAACTATGTCATTTTGAACCGTTGCTGCTAATAAGATACATATTTCGATCAAAAAAAAGTCATGCTGCTTCACTCAGGATTTTACCAAATCTGAACCACCTTTAGTTTAGGTAAGGTCAAACTCTATCACTGTAAATGTTGGGTTATTCTTCACATTTTTATCATTTTTATCAATCAAATACATCATATATTGAGTTAACCTCGTTGCTTATCCAAGTTTTTAAACCGTTAGGTTTTGTTTTCGATTTAGTGCTTAGAACTTGTGGTTCTTTGTGTTGATTTGTGCAAGTGGTGTTTGGTTCTTGGACTGGGCTTGGTATCACTCAAGATCAAGTTGTGTTCATCAATTGAATTCGAGTGAATCTTCTTTCCTTAAAGAAGGTGCTTCGAATTTGACGAGTGCTTCCAAACATTCCGCAAGCAGGATATTTGTAAGGAGATTCATATCACTATGATGTGAAAATGCTTGCATATTCATCTGCAACCAATTTTATTTTATTTTTGCATAGGACAATAGTATGTGGTTTGAATTTCAGTTTATAGAAGGGGGCCTCGAGCTAGTAGACCTTAGGACATATTTGCCTAATGATAAAACTAAGTTTCAGAAGGCTAAATATACAGGAGGTTTGGGCGAAAATTGGTAATAGTGCATCATTACATAACAATGTCTTACAAAAATGGTGAACATGGATGCAGTGTATACGCGTGAATTGTTTAGTTACTTGTTTACAACAAAAAAAAACATGCAACAACTCCATCATTCAAAAGGTTCATCACTTTACTTAAAATTCTAACCTGCATTGTTGATATTCTCATGCTGCCATATGTCTTGAACAAGCTCTTGATTGAGCCAGTCTTGTTGTGCTAGTTTAGAAAGTCGATGCGTTCCCTAACCAGACTTAGGTCAACTTCTATGTCATTTGGCAACAAACCATTCTTTCTAGGGCATATTTCCAGAGGTTGGGGGTGGGGGAGGAGGTGTTATTACCTTTATACGTCATCACTTCTACACACACAACCTATCTTGTTCAATGTCTTCAACTTCAACTCCTCATATGCATTTACTAGTACTTCTATTGTTTCATGCTCTCTCTTGTTGTAGACTTTGAATTGCACGAAAAAAAAACCAAATTTGAAATGTTCAAATCAGGTGGGTTAGAGGTTTGAAAGTTTGGAATAAACTGAAACCCATTGAGTTTGTAGCACACTCAAACTCTCAGTCATCGCGTAATATGTGGGTTTTTTATTACCTTGGTACAAGTAGATTGTTTTTATGCATTCGTAGGCCACCTCTATTTGATTGCTGGAATTACTTGTTTGATAAGGCATTCCCTAAATTCTATGTTACGCACTTTGACCTTTGCCTTTGTTTCGGGTTCCCTTTGGCTTGTTTTTGCTTTTCTTTTGTGCTGGAACCTTGTCAATTAGAGGGGAAATGCCTAATTTTCCACAAAAAATAGCATCTCCATTTTCATCGATAATAGGCCTAGTTACAACAAGGGCGAACATAATTTTAGGGATGTACCCTTTATGTTGACATGTTTAATGTAATCTTTTTCTCTTATAGTAAAAGAATGTAGTTCGCCGATTCTTCCGAAAGGTAGAACTATTTTTCATCTAAATGAATAACATTGTACATAGATTTAAGTCTAACTTTTGATAAGTGTCATTCAAACTTCCGTTTTGAGCATGCATAAAGAACAGGATCCACCTTCCATGATTTCCTTAAAAGTGGTTTTATAGCACTACTATGCTTCTTGACTGTACCATCTTTAACGAGTCGGTGTATTGTACTTTTGCTCATGTTACATTGTGTAGCTGCTCTTCTGCATGTCTTCCTTAAGGACAAGGGGATAACCTTAATTGCTTTCAGTCCAAAACTTTCCTTGGTCTAATATGACCTAGTTTTTTTGCTTACGACATGTACAGGTTACTCGATTGCAAGTTGCTCCTTCACCACCGTCCAGATGTTGAGGACAGTTCTCACCCCGATGCCCCACATTTGAGCCGCCTCTACCGCCCTTCTATGTCCTAGCCATGTACTTATGTCACCAACAGGAATTGAGGGACGGCGTTTCTTTCGATGTCCATTAGATTTTTACTTCTCATGTGTATGAATTACTGACTCAGTGATGGTTTCTGAGAGCCCATAAATTTCAAGAATTCTTTCTCCTATGTTGCTCTTTTTGTACAAGGAATTTTAGCATTTTAGAATGGGCAGTGAAAGACTTGAATGAAGGTGGAGCCTTTAAAAGGCGTTTAAAGCTAGGGGTATATAGTAGGTAGAATAGGCTTTTTAGAGTTTATTCAGATTTTGTTTTGGAGTTTTCCCTCTTTTTTCGAAAAAAAACTAGGAAATGTAAAGATTTTGGAGGAAATCATTTGGTCATCTTATGTTAAAACCCCCATTTTTAAAGCTTATTTTGAAATTCGATATGCTGACATCATCAACACTGAAGATGACGCCAACCACGAACCTTACCCTTTGAAATGTTGGTCTAGACTAGCCACATCATCTTTTCTTAATATCTGGGCCAAAAGCAAACTAACCAAAACTCATGGGACGGAGGGAGTACAAGATTGAGTTCATATATAGAGAAGCTAACAATGCAGCAGATTATTTCTCAAAAAATGGCTACAATATGAACTCACAAGGACCATGGGGCCTAATCAGTTAGAGATACATTGACAAAGGTCTTAAAGGTTTCCTAACTATGGATAGACTTCATTTCCCAGCTCTCAAATTCAAATAACTATTGTCATTATGAGTAGGGCTAGTTATGTTAACCGGAGGTTCGGGGAGGGTCAGTTATCCCGACCCAAATTGATCCAATTTTTTTGATCAAACGGGTCAGATCAGGTCAAAATTCTCATAGTTTTGTTCTAATCAAGTGCCACAAAATGATCTTGTAAGATAATCGACCCAAATCTTAGAACTATAAGTAAATATAAATTTATAAGCCTATTTTTGAAAAATAAATATTAATAATTTATTATTATTATTTTGAAGTCTTCAACAATTCAATAATTTAATAAATCATAACCGAGTCCAATCCTTTAATCCGGTCATGATCCTAGTCTTTGCCCAAATTCACGCCCGCTCAAAACCTTACTTGAGTTCCTTCTGTCGGTTTGTGATGAAAATAAGTTCCCATCCCTAAATTTATTTTGTTCTTTTGCTGAAAAAACGCGGCCTTTGATTTTTAGCTATCCATCGAAACTCTACATGTTACATGCACAAGGAATGGGTAAGAAAAGTTTATCTAATAAGTGAAACAATTGAAGAGTAAAAATACATGATACTAAAGATATGCCATTTAATGGTCTATGACAGCCATTAGAGTCGAGTTTCAGCGTGTTTGACAGCCAATTAAATAACATAGGCCAAGAAATTCGGCCTTGGTAGAACCTGGAATCAACAAGTCAAGTAAATGCCACTATACACAAGAGAGATATATTCTATAACGATATTAGTAAACCAAAGGAAATACCTGAGTCGTAGAATGATCCAATGCCTAACGGGGTATCTTCCGCCGCTTTGGAGGCCTCATTGTTTCTTTCTTGGAATTTTCTTCAACTTTGAGATCCACATAAGACTACATGCAATTCAGAGAGAATGAAATGAAGAAGTAACAAATATAGCTGAGTAATATGAACAGAGAAATATACTTCTATAACCATCAAGTGATTTAACAATTGGTTGGTAAGAAACATGCAAATCACACATCACAGAAGAAATTTGAGGGCTTCGAAATATCACCACTGATGCACTTAAACAAACTTGATTTGACTAAACATAAGCCTATCAAGCTACAACGCTACAATGTCGTGTTGGTTAAGTGGGTAGTCTGTTGACACTGTGTTCAATAAAACCTGACCAAAGTACAAGTACAAACTCATTGGTTACATAAAGTGTAGCGCGCAATGGCAACTTAATTGGTTCATACACTTGACAGAAGCACCTAGATTTTAACTGTAGCAAGTTGTTCAATTCACAGTTGTCTTCATCACATGTTTCATACAATCAAATCGGTTAAGCAACCAAGTCACTCCTCTACACACTATCAATCATCACATATTTTCTTCTTTATATATGTGAATCTTCCACGTTGAAGAAACTAATCAAAGTCGAAGCAATGAAACATATTATATCATTTCAAATCATGTCCAAGTATCAGCGAACATTAGAATTAGAAGCAAACTGCAACTAGTTTGAAGGCATTTTATTCGATCACAAGTTCAATGTGCCTACCTAAAAACCACTCGCAGATGCAGGACACTGTTTTCTTTTGTTTTATTTTATTGACTATTAATACATAGCCAGTACAAATGCCAAAATTTTAGGTTCAAGCAAAGTGGTCAGACAGATAAATGATCAACAATCAATTGAATCAAGCCCAAAACCATGAGCAGTGGCAGAAAATAAATACGAGATCCGCAGCATATTTCATCATCAAGCTGACCCATCCACACATAAACATAATAGAATCAGCTCTAAGATCATTCCATTGTTGACCCTCCAACACTAATCTACATGAAATTTCAGAACATGTCTATCAAGTTAACCTTTATAGAAAAAGAGTAATTGGTGCCTCAAGGTAATGCATCAAGTAGGTAATAATATCTAGTGAGCTAACCTCTTCCGATTTTCTTTGAAGTTCCAAGAGTCCTTGGCAGTACGTAAGGCACTCAGCATGGTATACAGCAGCCAAATCTCTTACCAAGGCCTTTCTTCGAATTATACCAATCACTGCAAGGAGTAGCCCATTGCATTATATCAATTTTACTTTGGCATGTAACTTTGTTTCAAGAATACAATGAGCATACTTTCCAGAAAGGCGACCAAAATCAACAACCAAACGAAATTCATCGTGTATAATAGTAACAATCCTTCTTTAGTGGAAAGCCTGGCAGCTTTGAAATCCAATGTCAACAGAAAACCTCAAAATTTGCCCCTGAAAACAGCACTCTAAATTCCAGGACCATCCTATTCACACATTCCATGTTTAGTTTCCAAACCCTCCATATTTTGCCAATAAATAAACAAAACTCAAGATGGTTGATTACAAAAAACACAAATCTAATGTTCATTCTAACAGAAACAATACAAACAATTTTAGTTCAGTAACAGGCTAAGACATCAGCAGATAGAAGAAGTCAATAAGAAATATAAACCCAATGTCCTCAGAGTCATGGGGTCGGAATGAATAATCAATCACCTAGCATTAGAGCGACATAATTCCACATTTAACATGATTACGACAAATATTAAACGATAATGATCATCAGAGAGAGAGGGGGGGAATTACTTCGGCTGGGATCAAACCGCTGGAGGGTAGGAAGAACAGAGGGCTCTTGATGTGATGCAGCTGGAGGGGGGAGATCATCCTGTGACGACGGCGCCGACGGAATAGGCAACGGCGGCGGTGGAAGATAATAGAGTTCCGGTGCCGGTCCACTTATCGTTGTTCCCAAGTCCATAATACTGTTGCAGGCAACCGAACGCTCGAGCGTGACGTTGGGGGGTTTTATTTTTAGGCGAATCCTATTCTGAGGAATTTTTTTATGTGGGGAAATTGAGTATGTGGGGTGAGAGACCAATTAAAATAGGACATGTGGCAATTGGGTAAATTAAAAAAATGAAAAATGCAAAAAACTAACCTTTAACCCCCACTAACTGGCCACATGTCCTATTTTAATTGGCCTTAGCCGTTTGAGATTTTGCCTCATCGAACCGAGATTTCCTCCTCCTTATTCGTTGTATTGTTCCGAAATTCTCTCCTGCCGGTATGTCTTCTTCCCCTTTATAAATGCTTCGATTTTCATGATTTAATTATGTTAGTATTCATTGTATTGCATATACCTATATTCTGTCGACTTTTTGCATTCCTAAAACGGCAAGCTGTTTTTTACAGACGTCAATCATTACTTTTTTCCCTTTTTGAATTCTCTTACCTTTTTAGCTTCTTAAATTTAATCTCCTAACCCATTTATATTCTTTATCTTCTTCCTCTTTCTTATATTTCTCATGTTCTTCGTCGCTCTTCATCAGACCGTAAGTTTTCTTTTTCCCAATCTTCTCTGTGTAGGGCGATACTTATACTTGTGTGTTTGTGCATCATCTCTGTTACCGTAGTTTTGTTTTTTAACATTAGTGTAGGGATTCTCCAATTGTCTTTCTTTTCCTCCATTTTTTTCCTATGTGTTCTTCATGTTTCTTCCTCAATTTCTTGTCGGAGTATTCCTTTTTCTTTGGTGCTCTTGTAATTTCTGATTGATAGTTTTCCTCTGGATCTTAGGAGTTCTCACTGTTTAAGTGTCTGCCTCTAAAATTACCGAATCTTCAGTAAGAGATGTGTCATTATGAGATGAAGCATTGGGAACCGCATCCTCTTCGTTAAATGTGATTGTTTCATCGGAATGAAGCCTTTTGTCAGTAGGCTCTTGTGGTGCCGAATATCTAGCCTTGACTTTCTAGGCATTATTGGATAGCAACTCTGTTGATCCATGTATGTGATAGATTACCCTTTCCGAAGCCTCTGGTGTTGTATCCTCATCATAATCCACCCATGCTGCCATCTTCTAATTTTTGCTTTGTGTGTTCGTTATGCCCTGACTTTTTGGCACGAAGCTCCCTGCCTTGTTGACCTCGTTGTACCGACTTCCCCCCTCGTCTTTCTTATATTGGCTTAGATAGCCATTTCTCAGGTTTGGCTCTATCTACCTCCTCAGATCTCTACAATACTCGATATCTTACCCATGGTCTTTGTGGAAGGCACAGTAGTATTCTCTGGACATTTTATCAAGAGGTGCTATCATTGGTGCCGGATCACGAAATAATTCCCTGTTCGCCTGCCATATTTCCCTTATTGATTTTTCCAGGGGTGTTTCCTGAATGGTGCTGCCTGCATCCCTGACTCTCTTCCCATAAAAAGGATGTTTCCTTTCCCTTTCTTGATAAACCTCTTTTATGTATCTTCTGTCATTATTTTTTTGCCTTGTTCTCGCTCTATCTTGCGGTTATTTTCTTTCTCGGTTCTCACTTTTGCTCGATCATTATTTGCAACTCTCTTGGGTTTTTGGGCATGTTTTTCATAGGTTCCTCGTAGAATTTTCTTGACCGCATGCCCCCTATAGATGCACCCAAAGAGGATTGAAATGACAAATCTCGAACCTGCAAACTCTCGGCGACGAAGCATTTATGGTATTCTACAAGGGTCTCATCACTTCACTGCGCTATGTTGTTCAGGTCTACGATTGTTTTGGTGAACTTCTGTTTCTGATAGAAGTGACCCAAAAAATAAATCTGACAATTGTGCCTTAGACTTGACGCTTCCAGGAAGTGGGTCTTCATACCACGTGATTGTTGTCCTCGATAAGAAGATAGGGAAAGGTTTGCATACCAACTCTATATCCGCATCACGGAATCTCATACTATTATGATAAGAGTGTAGGAATTCCTTCAAGTCTGTGGTTGCATTGTAAATTTTGACATACAGGGGTAACTTGAAGTCCTTTGGCATTTTGAAATCACGAAGATGTGGTGCCGACGATGATTTATCTGCATCATTATCTATTACGATGTCTCTTAACTCATCTTTGTAATTGAGGCCTTCCTGCACCTGATTTTGTTTTTTACTCACCTTCGCGGTTTTTGGCTTTAGGGTGGTTAGAAACTGACTATACAGACTTTCTCTTTTCGCCTCTAAGAATACTGTGAACACTCATCTTTATTTTTCATTCCTAATCTTGGCTCTGTTGCATGTTTATATTGTGCCCAACTGTTTGCTCTTGTGTCTGGGTATTATGGGTTTTTTTTCACTTCTAGTGAACACCATTGTTTACTTGAAGGATCTTAGAATGAAAAAGGAAAAAATTTCCATCCCAACAGACGGTGCGAATAATGTGCTGATTTAACCAAGTAGAACTCTTCGCTGTTCACGAGAAATAACTCCTCCTGCAAAACAGATTCCAAAAATTATTCTGGGGAAAACATCCGACGATCAAGTTAGCCTTTTCCTTAGAGAACTAGAATTTCTCAGTTGTGTATTACTTACCTTCTTCATTGCTCATCTCCTTGTATTTATAGATGTTTGCAATCATGGTTCTGTATTGTCAGGGTCTGAGATCGTGGGTTGCATTGTGAATCCTACAATATCAGTTCATAGTTAAACCTCCCGATGTGGTCCCACTTTTATTGGTTCGTGGTGGAGTCTTTCAGAAAAGGCTTCGCCTTTATCGGTTCTGTGATTGTGGTAATGTGAACGTTGGGCCTTGTTGTCGAGTATTTGGTTGGACCTAAAGGCCAGCATCCCTCAGATAATGGGCTAAGTATACACCAATATAGCAATGTGGCTGTAAGAGCAATATATCTTGGCTTGTAAGTTCCAGTTTAAGATCTTGTGTCCATAGTTTTGCACTTGGCTGTTTATATATATATATATATATTCATGTAAGTCTACAACAAACCAGAATTTGTAGGCTACTGGGCAATGGAAGAATACATGGGTCAAAGATGTATTTTCAAATAAGCATGTCAAGCATGTGGTCTCGTACCTCTAGTGTCTTTGGCAAAGATTATCCGCTGATGGCAGTTGATTCTTGCACAACCTCTATATAAAGTGCTTTGTTTTTGGCATCACCCTTAGGTTCCAAATTTGCAACCAGTGTAGAAATGGGTCAGAGCTGCTATTGGGCATGTAACTTACATAGGAATAGTGATATGAATCTCCTTGCGAAGACTCTGGTTTGCGGAATATTGGATCTTTCACTGAAGTGGAAATCTCGCCCAACCCCTTCAATGGCACGAATTGC
>JAULKJ010326836.1:0-10225 GCA_032355405.1 Rubia balearica
AATTCAAGCACAATAAATACACAATAGCAAAGCATTAAATAGCTTCATACAAAGTTCTCAAGACATGGGCTTGGAAGTGTTAATCAATTGCTCCCAAGACTAAGTTTAGCTACTAGAATCCATACTAAACAACAATATTAGTTCAAACATGAAATCAAGAAGAAAGCAAGATGAAAATGGAAGAAAAACTAGGGTTTATGGCTCAGAATTCGGGGAAGAAAAGTTGATGGAAAGGGGAGGATATAAGAGAGTTTTTATAGTTCAAAAAGTAGATCTGGGCAGAGGGCCGTCGTGACTCTCGACACATGCGTCGCGACTCGCAACGGGCAAAGTAGGCTGGCCTTGCATGTTCTCATCTTTTTTTGGTCTAAGAGTAACTGTCTCCTCCTCTCTTCTTTAGGTCTTCAAGGTCTTCATTGTCTTCAAAATGTAGTCTTCATGGTCTTCAAATCTTCCAATGATTACATCATCTCACAAAATCCGTATTAAAAGTGATAAGAGCGCTAAACTCGCTCTTAACTCTAGTAATAGAATTTCAAGGTAAAATGGAACATCCAAAGCATAAAAGCATACCAAAATGAGTACAAAATATCACAAAATCATCGTATAATATGGACGTATCATAAACCTAAATCAATTACTCCCAAGAATAAGTTTGGCTACTACAAGTCATACTACAAACCACAAGCATAATCATTCAAAATAAAGATGAAAAGGATGAAGAAAAAAAATGTAAAACTAGGGTTCTTAGTAGAGAGGATTCAGATAAGAGATAAGGATAATGTATATGGTCCTAAATAAATGAAAAGGAAAAAGTAGTTGGGCTGTTGATGCCTCTTCACAAACCTAAAATGAGCAGACCAAATCTTCAAGGCCCGTGAAGGCTCGCCTGTGCTGCTTTGCCTTCTTCGTAGACTGTGAGTAATCATTCTTACAATTTTACGGTTTGTGAAGCCTTGTTTGCTGCTTCTACCACTTTTAATAAAAACCGGTCTTCTCACAAGATCTTTTCGTTTCTTCAATCTCGAAGTCTACGCACCCGACTCGATCATGAGAGATCTTCAAAATAATCTTCAACCACTTTATAAATTTAAAAAATTAGGACATCAAAACATGTGAGTTAATCATAACCCTCCAATTGATAAAATGTCAATTCTTTTCCAATTAAAACCCTAATATATTACAAAAGTAGACTTCAAATTTGCTTTAAATAGGATATAAATTGGGCACATCAATTAATAGTGAAGATTTCGACCATTGGGGACTGCTTTTATATTCAAATCAAAAGTGAACTAGTACTTTAAAAAATTAAAGTTTCAAGCAACACTTATTACTAAACTCAGGGCTCACAACATGTTTAACCTAAAAATTTCATAACAAAGATTAACAAAGACATGCATTTTTACTTCTTTATTACACATCAATTGTTATTAAATAATTTTATTTAGTGAAATGCGGCAAAGACATGCATTTTTACTTCTTTATTACACATCAATTGTTATTAAATAATTTTATTTAGTGAAATGCGGCATTTTCATAAAATATACAACCGCAATACTTTATAACTTGAACAATTTTATTTTTAAATTAAACATTGGAGAGCCAACCATTGTGCATCATTTTCCGCCACTTCCCATAAATGTGACATGTGAGCTAAAGTCGGGGATGATTCGTTATCTTCTGACCTTTCAAAGAATGAGTGGTGAAGATCCAAACAAGCCCACCTCGGAGTTTCATCTTGTGTGCACCAACATGAAATCAAATGGGGTTTCGGCGGAGGATTACAATCTTCGAGATTTCCTTTTTATAAGCATGCGGAGAAACATTTGCTATACTATCTCCACCGGGTTACATCACCATCGGGTTGCACCACCCAGAATGACTTTTTGGCCTTCACTCCCCCCCCCCCTCCCCTCCCCTCCCCTCCCCTCCCTAAATAGCCCTATCCTTCCCCTTTTCATTTTGAGTCCAACTTGGGGCCTCCAAAACTCTAGTTTTTCCATTTTCTTTCAATATCTTCCATGATTCTTTGCATATTTATGTTCTATGTCAAGAGTTTTCATTATCTAGGATAGATATCATCATAGGAGCAATTGATAAGCACTTCTAGCATGATATTATGAGACTTAGTTTATTCTAATTTTTCCATTGATTATCAATTGTATTTGTGCTTTGTTGTGCGATTGATGCATGATTTAGACTTGGTTGATCAACTAATTTATGTTTATAAATTTATTACTTGTTAGATATTAGGATAAACCCTGAAGATTTTGTCTTTTTATCGATGGGATTGTCATTAATTGATGGAAGACAGTAATTAGGAGTAACAAGTAATTGTGATGTCAATTTATGGAATTGCTTAGATTGGGGATGAATTTGAATGGCTTTCCCTAATTGTAGAGGTAAAAAAAACTAATATCTTTTAGCTTGTAGGTTGATTCCTCGTAGTCGTTATTAGAGGATATGATTTTTCTATCTCCATGTATCTCACTTATAGGACATTGGATTAGTCGTATTGGGTACCAATGTTTATTGTTGCCCCCAGGATATTCTATGACACTAATCATCTAAAGTGATCCTCAGGGTAAAGGGCTATTGTGAAAATGAGAACATCAGAAAACATAACACTAAAATCAACAATTTTATACATATCTCTTTCCAGTCGCTCTTTTTTGAGCTGTTTCGGATCACCTTCATCAGTAGTTACACACTCCTCAACACCATCACCAGACAAACCTTCATCACCTACCTCAGCACAAGAAGCAAGTTCAGATATTTTCATAAATAGAGAAAATATAGTGAGTTCATAACACCTTGAAACTGAAAATTTAAAACATCAACAATTATTGAAATATGAAAACACTTCATTTCTTACTCGATAAAAAAGTTTCCCATTTTAAAGGGCCTCCAGGGACACTTATTGTGCTCCTATGCACAAGTGATTTATAAACTACCATAGTGGTTTTAGCAGCAGCAGTCCACAATACCTTGTACATCTGCTTTAGAAATGCTATAAACTCGATCAATGTCAACAAGTTTGGTTGCAGAAAAAGTAGTCTGACCCACATCGTCACAAGACGCATATTAGTCTCCGATTTCACATGGTTTATGTCTGGTTTGACCTGCAAATTTAAAATGGACATAAAAATCAACAACTTAAATAACTTCAACATCAAAACAATAACCTAAAAATTGCATAGTCATAAACAAAAACAAACCTGGGCAAAATAATCAACAATAGCAAAAAATTAAAGTAAACAATAAGCTCAACAGTTGAACACAACCTCACCAATAAACAATCAACACAATATGGCAGTACCCTATACGCCTAAAGCTAAACATCGAGCGTATATCAAGCAAATATCAACACATTAATTACAACTGAAAATAGAAAAACTAACAAATTTAATAGAGTTCAGCACTAAAAAATAACAAAATTATATGATGGGTAAAGATCATTAAATGTATACAGACTCTCATCGCAAATTGAATGAACATCAATGAATTTTATGAGTATGAGTGAACATCATCATGAAAATACCAAACATTAATAACACTATCAACATACTAAAAGGCAATTCAAACAGGAAATAACGGGGCCAAAACCAACAGAACTAATAAATGCAAAAAAAACTCAACATGAAAATCCTAAACATCATCAATCCCCATAAATTTGTTTAAAACACAGCTAAAAACTACCAAAAAAAAACACTGTTTCATTATAAAAACTAAAAGAAACACTATCAAAAACAAAATTTAACGAGTAAATATTTAAAACAATATTAATCCAAGAGTTAAATGCTAAAATAACCTTGACTTTAGAATAAAAATGCAAAAATAACACTGCAATTTCAGAAAGTGTCAAACTAAACCTTGACTCCATTGACTTCTTAGTCAACCATTTTATGGCCAGATTTTATTTAAAAAACCACTTTGCCCTTGCCAGAAAAAAAAACCCGAGACTTCTTTAACCTCTCTTTCTTCCTACTCTCGTCTTCCTCCCTCAACGCCCACACTACCTGAGACCCCCAAACTTCTCTGACGTTAATTCGATTATCTCAGATGCACAGCGAGGATGATTCGCGTATCTCTCGTTTCCAGAAGAGGATTCGTGGCGGTAGGCTAGGGCTTCCAAACGATAATTCGCAATGGCGGCGACATGATTGGGATTGAGTTGCGGTGAATGGTGAAAACGATTCGCAGCTGCGGGCTAGGTTTTTCAGACGATGATTCGCGGTGATGGGCTAGGTT
This sequence comes from Rubia balearica, assembly GCA_032355405.1. NCBI lineage: Eukaryota > Viridiplantae > Streptophyta > Magnoliopsida > Gentianales > Rubiaceae > Rubia > Rubia balearica. The sequence goes on from JAULKJ010326836.1 coordinate 4,252, forward strand.
TTCAAATGATGTTCGAGCGGCGGGCTAGGGTTTTCAGCGATATTTCATGGTGAAGGGCTCGAACATTCAGATGATGTTTCGAAGCGGCGGGCTAGGGTTTCAGGCGGCGGCGAGCTAGAGTTTTCAAATGACGTGAATGAGGACGGCGGAGGTCAGGGGAGGGGAGATGTAGGAGGGCGACGGGGTGAGGGGAGGAAGATGGAGGAGGAGGGCGGCAGGGTGTCTGTGGGGTGGTGGCAAGGTGGTGGCTTGGTGGTGTTGGTGAAGTTTTCGTCGACAGATATTTCCAGCGGGGTGGTGGCGGAGGTACTTCTCCAGATATTGTCCTCCATGATGAAGTTTCTGTTAGCAGAGGTGAAGTTTAAAAATATACATTCTCGTCAAGGTGAAGTTTCTGTTCGCTGAGGTTTCCGGCAGGGTGATGGAGGAGGTTTCTGGCTGTGTGGTGGTAAAAATTTGTGGCAGTGTGGTGGTGAAGGTTTATGGCGGCGGGGGAGGTTTCCGGCAGCGGAGCAACCGCAGTCCCAGTGGAGGAGCATCAGTAGAGAATAAGAAGATGAACAGTATTTTAGATATTAAATTTTTAGCTTCTTAGTCAAGGGTATATCTGTCATTTCATTTCTTGTTATTGCCGGAATTTCTTGGTCAACTCCGGAATTATAGAATTTGGTTATATCGGCACAAATTTTTCAAAAGTTAGGATTAGATTGACACATACAATAATTAGTTAGGGTTAAATTGACACTTTCTCATATTACATGGTTATATTAGCACTTTCAACACTTTCAAAAAAGTTAGAGTTATAAAGGTAAATATCCTTAAATCCAAAACATGCAATGACAAAAATCGAAAAAATTATACCAAACCTTAATTTAAACACACAAAAAATCAAAAGGTACATTTACCTGAACAAAACACAAGCCAAGGCCAAATATACCTTGCGAAGAGCTTTTTCGGTTTACGAGGCTTCACATTTTCCTCCCTTGTCAAAATCTCCAGATGAGAAATAATATCCATCTGCGCAGGAGCCTTGCCATGACCAGTTTGTGATGAAGGCATATCTAATCAAAAAAACACAAAAGCTAGTTCATAATCGCAAGGAAACATGAAATGACAATGAAAAATCTAAAAACTTACATTATTACCGAGAAAGCAACAAGAAATACAAAAAATGAAGAAAACATGCAGATCCGAGAAAATACATGAGCCTGGAGAGCGAATTAGAGAAGTTGAAGTTGTTTTGAGGATTTAAATAAAAGAGCGAAGAAAATGAAGAAAGAAAACTTTTGAATTTAAAAGAAACTAAACTTAAAACTTTTGATAATTACAATTTAACCGCGTCTAATGGTTAGTCAGTCCAACATAAAACTTCGTGAAACATCAAATAAAAATATTTAAAATGGTGACGTGCATTTTTAATTTTAAGTTTTGGTCGAAAGTGTTAATATAACCTTGTAAAACTGAAAGTGTTAATCTAACCCTAAGTTTTGGACAAAAGTGTCAATATAACCCTAGTAACCTGAAATTGACTGCAGTTCAGTAAATTAACCATTAAACCCCTGATTTAAAAAAATTCAAAAAGAACAAATAAATAGGAAAAAGCAAAAATGCCCTCCTTATATTTCACTTTCCCTCTTTCCCGATTTTCTTCTCATCACACAGGCTGATTTTCTTCTCATCTTTCTCCTTATCCACTGCATTGCATCTCCAATTTTCATCTCATCCACAGCGTCAGAATTTTTTTACAGCATCAGATGTTGTTGTAGTGGTGGTCAGATGTTGCTGCGGTGGTCGTGATTTGAATTATCACAGCCAGTGTGGTGGTGGTGGTGCTGAGGGGGTCGGTGGATCGGAGATAGGTGAGCGGTTGGCTGGGCTAGGGTTTAAGAAGAGCTGGGCGGCGGGGGTGAGCAACGAGGCTAGGGTGCTGGACGGAGATGGCAGTGCTCGGCGGAGGAGGTGGTTCTGGGCAGCAGAGCGATGGCAGGGGCAGCGAGGGGGCAGAGTGGTGACGACAAAGTGGTGGTGTGGTGGCTGAGAAAGGAGAAAAAGAGTTCAGATTTAAGCCAACGGGTCATTTGGTCATGAAATATTAACTTTTAAGTCTAGAATTAGTTTCCTTTTTTAGATTAGGTCAACACCTGAATTTTTTCAGTCCACGCCAAAATAGTACAATTTGGGTACATCTATACAATTGCTCAAAGTGTTAGGGTTACTTTCACTCATTCAGGTTTTACAAGGTTATATCAGCAGTTTCAAATTTAATAGGGTTAAAAATGCACATTACCCTATTAAAAATACCCAAAAAATTAGAATAGTTATAAATAAAATAAAGACAATAAGAAACATATCAAATTAAATAGTTAAATATCAAATAAAAACTAACATGAGCTATGAAACTTTAAAGTGTGCACCAAAATGTGACACTAATATCAAAAAATAAAACATCGGTATTAAAAATTTTAAAAAATAATTCACAATACTTAAACATTAACCCATCCATTAAATAAAATTATAATTTGGAGAAAAAAGAAACATCGATATTGGTGCGGTTCTTTTAAAAAAAATAAAATATTAAAATGCAGGTTCTTTTTAAAGAACCTAAATATGTAAACCCTAAATACATAAGTGAACTTATGAATTGGATGGGGTTCTTTTTAAAAAATAAAGAAACTTGAAGGACTGTAATTGCAATTATCAACAGGTGATCACTTATTAAAATGCAAGTACATTTATTTCTTTCAGATTTCTTCTCTTTCTTTCTCTATTTCTCCCATTTCCTCTCCCCCTTTCTTCTCTAGATTAATTCTCCACTTTCAATCATGCAAATTTCAACCGTGCAAATTGCTTCATTTTGTTACAGTCGATCATGTGATTCACCTGCAGGTTTGTTTTCTCATTTTTCTAATCTTTTGGACTTTGTAGATTTCGTAATTCATTTATCCGCTTTTACAGAATGCATAATTTTTTCATCATTTTTGATATAGAAGGTAATTGATCCAAAATTTTATCTTTTGTATTTTTGTTGCTGTTGAAGAAAAAATAGAGTCTTTTTAGGGTTGTCTGCAACAGTAGTGTATGATTTTGATATGAATGTCTTCGCGAAAACTCTATTTGCAAAATTTTTGAAACACCTGATACCAAAGGATCCATAGCACTGCCTTTCAATAAAAGCCAACACAAATGAATATCTTATAGAAGACACAACTTTAAGAACTTCACTAACACAAGAGACTGATTCACACAAACCCAAACTCTAGTTGCACCAAATAACACAATGAATCCAATGGTTTTAAGCACTAATTTATAATGGAAACAAACATAACCGTTTAAAGCTTGATAATCAAAGAGTATAAACTCAAATTGTGAATATATGATTGATAAAATATTATGATAATGTTGAAAACCATCCCCTATTTATTGTACATAAGTTCGGCCAACATAAACAGAAAGAAGATAGGTTTTGGTAACTCCTGTTAGAAACTAAATTGACTTATGACAGCTTTAAGAAACTAAACCATATCAAACTAAAATACCTAATTTAACCTAGCTATGGCCGAATTCTTCAACATACAGTCTTGAATGAATATTGCATGTTCTAATCTTACCATATCTAGTCTATTTCGAACTAATTTTAATCAAATCAAAATTGAATATTCTAAATCCTAAAATATAACTGTAATTAAATTCTTCTAAGCCAACATGGCCGAATTTAATTAGATAAAAACAAAATAAAGACTGTCTAAGAATATTACGGAAAACACACTACCTCACTAAAAAATCAAATGGGAAAAAGAGTGTAATGTTCTTCATGAAATCCTCTTCGTAACTTCAACTCTTAAAAATACTTGAAATATTAAACCATGATGACTTCCTTGTATTCTTTGGTCTTCATCATGAATCTGAACAATCAAAGCATTCGGTGCAGAATCTCTAAATTTCTTCCTTGCCCTGGTCATAGGACCAACCATGTCACTTAGTGGATCTCGAACATAACCCTTGAATGTTTGATCAATCTGAGGTATGACCTGTGCGGGTGGAACGAATGTGCGGGTGGAACGATATGTGCGGGTGACACAACTCGTTTCGAAGGCACGATCCATGCAAAATCTGGATCCATTTCAGATGTTTTTTCGCAATGATGATGTTTAGTACATTTTAGTTGATGTTTCTATGTGTATCAGTTTTGTTGATGTTTATGTTACTTTGGTTGATGTTTACGTACAATTTGGTTGATGTTTACTATTTTTTCACACATTGTTGATGTTTATATAGTATTTCAAATTTTCTAGTAGGTTATTTGTTATGCTTTGTACATCTCAGTTGATATTTATGTGTATATAACTTTGTTGATGTTTATGGATTTTTTATGATGATGTTTGATTTTCATATATATATATATATATATATATATATCAGTGTTGTTGATATTCGTGCATTTTTCAGTTGATATTTATGTGTCTATTATCACTTTAGTTGATGTTCATGCATTTTTATGTATCCATCTATTTTGTTGATATTTGTTCATTTTTCAGTTGATGTTTATGCTTACATATCAGTTAATATTTATACTTATTCAATTGATGTTACTCATCTTTTTATCAAGTTTAGTTATGTTTGATATTTTCAATTTTATTTTGACATTTATGTTTAATTTTTTATTGTGAAGAAACAGATAATAATGACGATGTTTCATATTCTTTTCAAGTTTATTTTGATGGATGAGTGGCGAAAATTGGACCAAATTAAACGATTGGGTAAAGCTAGTGAAGAAAAACAAACTTGTTGGATATTAGTGATTTTAAAATGATTTTTGTATTGTTTATGATGGTCCAACATGATTGAATGTTTCATTTTTATACTTTGACAAATTGACATTTGTTTAGCAATTGATTTATAATTGTATTAGATTGAGGTAGTATCTACAATTTTAACCTAGTAATGGTTAAAAAAAGTTTGAATGTTTTGACCATTATGATTGTGTGTTTTATTGTAATTGTCATTGATGTTTACAGACATCTGCAATACTTTTGTTTGATGTTCATGTTTATATATGTGTGTGTATATCTAATTGAGTTTTGCATGAATTTTATCGAGTTTTGATTGCTATGTTTGTTAGATCTATTGCAAAATACATGGTTCATCTAGGTAATATTAGTAGCATAAAATTTTCAAAAATAAGATACAAGTTGAGTACTTCAGCATAACCCCGAACAACCATAATTTAAGCCACTACCAAAGGTATAAACACCGATTATAGAGAGAAATTTTATGGTGCTACTCATGGGAAAGTTTGAATTGAATCAACAACTATCCAGTTCTTGTTAAAATACTCTTTATAATATGCTACAACAATAATGGAGTACTATTATGTTCATGCTGAAATAATTTTTAGGGCAAGCGATTTCAGTGGCCCTAAGATATTGCCATCGTTAACATTTGCTGCTCAATTTTATTTTGAACACTCTTGGTCTCTGAACTACCAGAAGTGTTAGGTCATGTCACTTCTGTCTAGTCAAATCGTTAAGTTGACATTTTGAGGGGCAAAATTGTTCTTTACTATTCAACCCCAGAATTATTTGCAATTCAAAAGAATGTCTTCTCAAAAATTTCTTATTCAAGAATGTATTCTCAATAATGTCTTCTCTGGTTTCACGAGATAGAGTCGCGGCGACAGCCATGGAAGAATTAGGAAGATGGTAAATTTAGGGATTTAGGGAGAGTCAAATTGAGTAGATGAGTGAAAGAAATCGGGTTCATCTAATTTTATTGCGTTCATGTCCCTTTAAATTTGAATATGTTTTTAGAACGGGCTCAAAAATTATAGAGTCTGATTCTTGAAAGACGGTCTTTCCATGCATCACGGAAAGACCAAGTTTTAAAGTGCAAATTAGAATAAATGAAGATAAAATTTTTGGGTTGCATGAATCGGGTTATAAACTTTATAACTACTACATGTTGCATAATAAAATTT
>JAULKJ010326846.1:0-10224 GCA_032355405.1 Rubia balearica
GGTGGAGTCGCGAACAACGTTCACTGCCCTTGAAACGAATTAGCCCCGTATGGGCATCGTTCCCCAGGATAAAACCATCGAAGACAACACCTTAAATACGTAAGAGTTACCTCGGATTCACGCTAGGTTCGCAAGCACTATCACCAGTTTAACATAGGGATAATGCAAAATCGGGACAGAAAAAGATTAGACTAACTCGAGAGAGAGAGAAGGAGTACTCGAGTGGTGCTCATTTCTAGGGTCCTAAACGCCCTATTTATAGAGGCAAAACCGTAAGCCTAACTCTCTTTTTTCCTATGTGGGACAAAGAGTTTCAAGACATTTCCAAATGTGCATTTTCGCACATTTTCCTCTTCCAAAAATGAATCTTTAGACATTAATATCTCATTCACTCTTGATCCGTTTTGAGTATTCGAGCAACCGATTTTATAGTACTCGCAACGTAGAATCCAAAAATGTTATCCACCGAACCCAATCCATTTCGGGTACTGCTCAAAACTGATCCCAAAATTGACGAAGTCAACTTTTATTATACCATATTTTCCAAAAATAATAACTTATTTTCTCTATTTAATTTAACTTAACTTAACTGAATTAAAATTAAATGTATAATAAATATAAAATAAAACAGTAACAATTGTAATTATATTTAACTAAATAGAATTGAATTAAATTAGACTGAATTGATAGATAGAACAGGAAAGAATATGGCCTAAGTATGTCTTACAATTTTTACTCTTCAATATGATTTTAATATATTTTATAATAAAAAATTATAAAATCTAAATATTTTTAAATTATGGATTACGACAATGGTTGCAAGATTTCACCCGACTATATTATAGTTAAACATTGATGAATAGTGATTTAACACATGATTAGTGAAACAGAGGGAATACCTCAGTTCTTATGTCCCAATTTACAATAATCTACTTCATTTTAATATGTTTTTCTTTAAAAAATTATTAAACTTTTTTATGATAAAAATAATCAATTGTATTGATATGTTTTAGTAATTTCACTTAATTCTCTCCACTCATTCTAGCTTTCGATAAAAACTTACTTTAAATAAAATTAATTCAAAGTATCAATTTCAATAGAATAGTTCAACTCACAAACACTACTACAGCTAAGTCTAATTAATGTAACACTTGGAAAATGTTACTTTAGGTGCTAATAATGCTAAGTTGAGGCTATTGTAACACGTTTACAAGCATTCCTTAGGTGATATTGCACTAGATCTAACGCAAAACTTATAAAACTTTATGTAACACTTTTCAAAATTAAGGTAACATTTTTCAAAGGTTTAACTAATACTTTACAAGTTATTGTTATATTTTAATAAGTATTGTAAGAAAATGTTACGATACCTCTGATTAGTACTCCGGTACAAAATGGTGATATATGCTCACCATTTTTATTATTTTTTTCTCCAAAGTATATCCGTCGGATATACCGTACCAACATGCAAAGGAGAAAAGGCAGTAAAAGTAAGTTTGTCGCAGCAAACTCAAACTAGGGTTTATAATATCTGACATGATTGCAAAAGGAAGCAATGAATTAGGAATTTAGGATTAACAAATGCTAGACCACTGGTATAAACTATGGCGGAGATTCCGAGGATCGGTTTTCTATGTTAGGGACGTAAAATACAGCTCGCCAGGCCGCCCTAACCGGCAGATGTACGGGGAAGCTGTTGCCGCTGTTTTAACAGTCTCCTGGAGATTGATGGATCCCACATTTCGGGTGTAGCTAAAGTCGGGACCCGATCGGCGAAACGGTTGCCGATGTGGATTGAGTAGCAACGGAAAAAATAGGCGAGGCATTAGCCCTTATCCTAACCCTAACCCTAACCCCAATCCTATGTATTGCATCCGAGGGCTCCGATTGCATCCTTTCTGCTTAAAATGAACTATTCATTTATCTTTTTAAACAATAAACTATTCATTTTGAGTTCGTCTCTTGAAAGACGGTCTTTACATAAGTTATGAAAAATAAGGGACTCAAGTGCAATTCTACCATAAAAAGATGAAAAATTTGTGGGCTAAAGCAATTAAAAATCCGTGTCAAATTTAGGTTATAATTTAGCTGGATAAACTCACACCTATTTGAGTTTTGGTAATTATATGTTTTACTCTAAATATGTAATGTTTCTTACCAATACTCAAGTGTTTCACTTGTAGTTACTGAAATTTTAAAATGAGTTAATGAAATTTAATTTAGAAAGAAAAAAAACACTGAGTGGATGAAAGTTAAAAAATCTTTCCAAAAAAAGTGTGTTAAACCCATAGAACACTACAAAAAATGGCTATGTTCTAACTTATATTTTATAACATTTTGTTACTAATGTTGTTATATAATACTACTACAACATTAGGTAAGATAGCAAAATACTATCAATAAGACTTTTTTAAGTATAATTACTTATACCAAGACTTTAAATATAGTGTTGTGATATCATTCCATTTCAACATTACATAATTTATGTCCAAATTAATGTAGGAATAGATGAGTTATTAATTTATTATCATAAATAATATAACACATACTAGAGTTCTAATTATATATTTTTTTAAATAATGACATTAATGTAGTTATAGTGAGTCAAAATCAACATTTTAGTGAGATGGTGTCCTAAAAGTATTCTATTTTAAGATTATACTATCTACGTGTATTTTGATCATTAATGCAGTGATATATTAATTTCTGTATTAGATTAAAAATAATAAGTGAAAAAATTGGACAAAACAAAAGTTAGGTAACGTAGTATTATATTCCCAAAGAATATACAGTATTTATCAAAAACAATTTACTAGACAAAGAAACGTAAGAGAATACCATAAATAAGTTATCACTTCTATTTAAAGAAGAAAACATAATTTTAAAAACGAAATGATCAATTATAAAGAAAGAATTGAGAAAAAGATAAAGTTTGGATAAGTATTTAATATTAAAGATTAAAATTTCTTTTCCTACCGCGGTTCTAAATCCGGACTCTTCCAGAATTCAGTATTAACACGCAAGAAAAGAATGGAAATAAAAATCATCAATTAAAATCTTATTCCATCCAGTCTTCTCTCTTTTAAATGGCACAATTTTTTTAAAAAAAGTCAAATACTTGGTAGAAGTTGAGTTGAGATGATAAAAATTAAATTGAATAAATGAAAACAAATTTAGGATTTACCGAAAGAGTAAAGTGTCAATATAAAAAGATCATTTTAAAAAAGCAAATGTGCCAATATTTGAAGATCGAAGGGAGTATTATTCTCAATCACATCGACTTGTATGAAAGAGCGAATGAAAAGTAATTTCGTCACTGAAAAAGTACTTTTAACATAACATGAAAAAGTGATAAGATTTTTGTCAAGTGAATTAACAGATCAAACAAATCAATTTACATGAAAATTAGTTACATTTGGTCAAACCTAAAAACATCACTACGTCATGTTGACAACAAGCTCTACTTAATTCCAACACTAAAGAGTCAGCCAAATCAGTAATCATGTCGTTCTTTGCTTTTTTAACGTTACTCCATCCGTTACTTTAATATTACTTTAATATTGACTCCCTTTCTTAGTACGGAAAGTATTTTTTTACATGCTCATTTTTATATTTGTCAAATCATATACTGTTCATCCACTCAATTTACTTTTTATAATTTCAATGCAATTTTCACAATTCATTTCACACTTTATTTAAAAAATGTACTCAAAAGTATGAGTCAATATTAAAAAATCGGAAGAAGTATTTCAATTCAAATCAATTTAATTTAAATCTCTTATTCTTACTTTTCCTAATCTTTAATTAATTCAATTTATGTCAAATCAGTTCAATTTAATCAGATCTGTGTTTAATTACCAAACAATCATTGAGGGCTAGCAGTGTTCTAAAACATTTTATGAGATTCTGCCCTTATAAATACACTTCCCTCTCTACACACACTCTACTCACCATATCCCTTTTCTTCTTCAACATTCCTCTATCATTCATCTTCTTCAACATTCCTTCATCCTTCAACAACCAAACATCAAATTTCCCTCTCCTTAACAAAAGTAAATGTCGTTGGCCGGTATTTCTTCCGGTGGATCAGGCGGCAATGATCGCAACCCAAGCCGAAACTTGGGGAAAGCCCCGAAGAAAAACTCACCACCATCGCGTAAGGGAACCGGGAGGGGAAAAGGCGGCCCGGAAAATATGTCCTGCCCGTACATCGGAGTACGGCAACGTACGTGGGGCAAATGGGTGTCGGAAATTCGCGAGCGCCGCAGCCCGGGGCGGTTGTGGTTAGGAACGTACAAAACTGCAATGGAAGCTGCCATCGTCTACGACAACACCGCGTGGAAGCTGTTCGGGGAATCCGCTCGCCTCAACTTCCCGGAGAGAATCCGCCGCCAGGATGTTCCTCCACCAGCTCCGGCCGGCGGCGCTGGCTCTAGCTCCGGAGCCAATCAGGCAGCCGCCGCAACGGTGACCGAGGAAGGTGACGAGGAGTTTTGGAAGGAGCTTGGGGACCTCGCCGGCGGCCTCCCGGAGATTAATGACTCCGATGAAGCACTGACTGGGGCTCCGTTTGATGAAACGGTTGTGGATATGGATTGGGAGGCAATGGGGGAGTTCCGGTGGTGAATGCATGCGTACATGAAACAAATGTGGCGATGACGTGGCGGCTGTCTTTTCTGTTTTTATTAGGTTAGATTTTGTTTAGTTTAATGGAAAAAAAAGCAAAAAAATAAATAATAAATACCAAAAGGAAAATAAAAAAAGCAAAAACTCAACAGAAAAAGAAAAAGAGGAGGGTGCTGAGTAAATCTGCTGTACTTTAATGTTCCTGTCCTTTTAATAAAATTTTATGTATATAAATAAATAATGTATACCTGTGATCTGTTATTAGTACTTCAATTTAATTAGCTTTCAATCCTGTTTAAAATGAACTACATTTTCTAAAAGAAAATGACATGATGAAAACTAGGATGACGTCATGATTAGCTAATCCTCAGGTTTAATTATTTACCAGAAATTCAAAGAATCCTTAGACTAAAATTGAAACAAATTTATTACAGCGAAAGATGAATTTAATGTTATGGAACCACCTCCTCCCCTGATTCCCGATGTTTCTTATTTCAGTTTTTGTACTGTTGTGTTACATACTCAGAGATACACATCCATTCGAATGGTAAGTTATTTTTTAGTAAATAAACACGTACTCCCTCTATTTTGTTATTTATGACAGACTTACTATAAATGAATATTTTATTTTGTTTGACACTTTTTCTATAACACATACTCCCTCTATTTTGTTATTTATGACAGACTTACTATAAATGAATATTTTATTTTGTTTGACACTTTTTCTATTTTTGGAAAGATTCTTTTAATTTCATTCACATATTCTACATTTTACTTTATACATTCAATTACATCCATTCATTTTCTTTACCTAAATCCAAACACTTAAACCTATGGTGCCATAAATAGAAAAACAGAGGGAGTACTTTCTCCGTCCCAATGTGCCTAACGACTTTTTTTTTACAATTATTTAAAATTAATTTACAAGTTTAGTACCTTAAATAGTGCATAATAAGACATTATAAAAATGTATTATACGATGAATGTAACAAGATCTAAAATGAAAATTAACACATTTATATGTTATATATATATATATTTTACAATCTTAACGGTTTCTACTTCATTGATGAACAATGAAATATGACAATTATACAGGGATAGAGGGAGAACTCGTTAGAGCAGTAAATTATTACTGTGTTTGGCAAAGATGTACTTATTACAACCAAAACTAATTTATTTTGACTTATTTTAAAGCAGTGGGATACTAGTATGTTTTTCTCCAAAAAAATAGTCCATACATCTTAAATAAACACTTCTTATCAATTTACCAAATATCAAAACAGTACTTAGATTTTAAGCAAAACACTTATAAACCCTTCCAAACACGGCCTTAACATGGTCTGTACCAAGACTGTTGTATCTGAAGCCGCGGCCGCAATTTTGACGGAGGAAGCACAAAGCCGACGCCCCTTCTACAAAACGGTTGCGGATAGGAGGCAACGGGAAAAGAGGCCGGCATAAACCCTAACCCTAGTCTTGTTCATTACTTTAATTTAGTTAATTTCCCTTCTGTTTGTAGTGAACAATTCATTTTGAAGAAAAGATGAATACTGGTATGAAGTCAAGATTACTACTTATAATGTGTTCTTTTCAGACTGATAGTACTTCAACTCAATTGAGTCTGTAAATTTTGAAATGATATTATGTAACTTAATTTAATTTGATTTATTAATATTATTTTTTTTACTATAATTCAATTTAAATTGTTTAAAATTATTTCAAAATAACAATATTGATATGAATCTCCTTGCTAAAACTTTTGGATTTTGAAGAAACACTCTTAACGAATATTGATCGAAGCACCTTCTTGAAATCAAGAAGATACATGAGGAGTCTAGTCAAGAACACATACAACTTCATGATCTTCACAAACACAAGGGTCGAATTCCACTTAACCCAAACACTAGTTGCACCAAATTAACATAAAGAAACCAATGGATCTAAGCACTAATTTATAATGGAACAAACCTAAATGTATAATGGTTATGAAATATACAAGTATGACTGAGGATTTAGTAATTTCTGACATAAACAAGAATGGCTTATGTAAAAACCAAATCAAACTAAACTTCCTAATTTAACCTAAATAATGGCGGAATTCGTCCAAGTAAATCAATTCACATATTAGTTGAATTCTTGAATGAATCTGCTTATCTTAACTCATCAAATTTAATCTAATCAAATTTAAACTAATCTTCTAATATTGCAATAATTGAAAAATTAGCATTCAAATTGATTCATACTTGCACAAAATTTAACAAGCATTGGGCAGATTATTTTGTGCAAATTACGTGCATGATATTAATAAAAAAAATTTGTAAAATTTTAGTGCAGATTCTGTGCATAACAAATTCTTGGCAAATTATATGCATGATTTTTTTTTGACAGACCTTATATTCTCATTTTCATGTCTCTTTCTTCAACTTGTCAGCTCCATACAACTTGATTTGGTCATTATACACTTTGTGCTCCAAGCTTCCATTAAGTTCATTGTCGGGTTCAATGATGTGTTCCTCAATAGATGTTTAATGATGTATCTTCTTGCATCTTCTATTTACCAACTAGCCACCTAGGAGACTCAGGCAGGAAGAATACAGCCAGCAAGAAATACACGAGGGAGGGAATCGCTAGAACCCCGAGCTTCAGCCTCCAATATTTTTCACATATTTTGTTGTAGCTGTTGCAGCCGATGACACACTATTGAACTGTTTCATTAATTTATCTCAACTGAAAATCCACTCTTATTTGTTGAATAATTAGTTTTGCAGAAAAAATATCAGCACCCAAACCAAGTGTCAAGTGTGCGTTTAAACACAAAAATATAAATATCAAACCTATATATATAAGAAAACCACGAACGAGAAATGTAGCTAAATTCCATTTACTTTGCAAGGCAGAAATGATGGATAGCTGTGATAGTTGAGTTTTTATTTACTTTGTGCAGATTCTGTGTAAAAAAAACAACTTGTGCAAATTAACTTTGTGTTTTTTGCACAAAATTTGTGCCAAATGATGTTCCCATCGTGCATAAATTTGCAGTATTCGACTGCTCATGTAAAAAATCGCGAGGTTTTCATATGCATCCAAACAATTCAGTTGAAATTGATTGATCATAAAGCACCACCGGTAGGGTTTTCTATGGATTTCCAAAACCGATTCGTCAAGCATAAAGAACTAGCCCTAATTATCAAGGGTTTTGTAGTTTATAACACGGAGCTGCTCTTTGCCGCCCCAGAATTTCTCCATGCAGCCCCATTTGGTAGTGGAAATGTCAAACTTACCCCCCTTATTTTACTATTCATGTTTGGTCCCTAAAGTTTGGTTAAATTAAATTCTGCCCCCTTTCTCTCTTGTAAGAAATCCGATTCCAGATCTGGGATGAAATTCGAAAGTTAGAGCCCGTCAGTTTCTGTGCACCGCCGTCTCAGTGTTTTGCAACCCTTGGTCTTCTTCCCGTGCGGCGTCTCCATTTTTCGTCCGCCGCGGTGCCCGGCCCCTTCTCTGTTTTACGAAGCCATCTCCGCCGCAGAATCGCCCAACCCGTTCTCTGCCCGTGCGAAGCCGTCGCAGAGAGTGCGAACCATCTCCGCCGCCGTGCGAAGCCCCCGGGAGAGAAGATCCGGTGCGAAGGCATCGTCACCGGGAGAACCCATCTCCGCCGCCGTGCGAAGCCCACCGGGAGAGAAGCCGCCGTGGGAAGTCTTCGCCGCCAGGCGAAATCATCACCGCCGCCTTTCGAAGCCTTCACCTCCCCTGTTCCGTCCGCCGAAACTCAGCCCTCCGGTCCATCCCATTTTTTTCTTCCCCGGAGATTTAGACCTCTTTTCGATTGAGGTAACTATCTCAATTTGGTGATGGTGATTTATGCATCAGTCTGAAATTCTTATATCTGATGAGGGTGTATTAATTTGAGTTACTGAAATGATTTCGTTTTGAATAGTGTACATCAAATCTCCATTCTGTTTGAGTTGCTGAATTTTCAAAAGATTGTATGTATCATGATGCTTTCAAGTACAGTTTTCTTCCCTTCAGTTTTCCTTTTCAAATACGTTTGTGTATATGAGATGTAGATAGGGGTGTGAGCATGAGTGTTAGGCATTTGGGGCATTGAAAGTGAAAATATGGACCGCCTTTTTGTTTTCTTGGATGTTGATATGGTTGTGCAGCTCAAGATTATCTTTTACTGATTTAAGGGCAGTGACATATATGTCCAACGGTTTGAAAATGGTTTGAAACGAAGTAGTACATGCCTGTAAAAGGTCGAGTTGTGGAGGATGATATTTTGTGCTTGAACTAATTTGATACAGTGGTCAATACCCCGGTGTGTAGTTTAAGATTATCTTTGTTTAGTGATTTAAGGGCTGTGACATGTGTGTCCAATGGTTTGGAATGAAGTACATGACTGTAAAAGCTTGAGTTGTGGAGGTCGATATTTGTGCTTGAACTAACTTCATACAGTTATATATACACGTCTTTCTGTGTTATTCAAGTGTTTGTAAATGGTTATCCATGATCTGTAATCTTAATTCTTCTACTCCATTTTAGAAGTGAAATTGAGAAATTTTGCAAATAATTTGAAATTGAGGTCAATTGTTGAATAATTGAATGCTTCTTCTTGTTTGCATATGAGTGTGATTTTTATGTCATGTTTTATCTGTAGTGATCATAACATTATTTGGAACTTTCCAAACCGGAATTCTCTTATTATTTTTACAGAATTTATAGTTTTGATCATCCTCCTGCTCCTCTATTTGGGTTGCGAGTACTTGAGTTGAAGGAACAAGGTGTACTTAAGTTATGCATTGGTTTCACATGGCCCATTTATTTTTATTTAGGTAGTAAAAGAATCTTATTGGTATTTTGAGCAGCAGGCTCGGGTCCAAGATAGTGTCAAATTCTCTTATCCGATAATATGATTTTTTTAATTGAGAGTTATAAAGAGTACGAGCTTGTTGTATTGGATATAATGTTTGCAGAGTACCCCTTCAGTGCATCAAATTTCTCTACTTGAGTTACTCCAAAAAGAAATACCTTGACTTTGGCTCAAAGAAGGATGGAATGTGAGTTTCTCAGGTACATCTTTAACCTCTACATCAAGAGTGCAGAAGTTTTGAAGAAACTCGTGATTCAATTCGACCCTGCAGACAATTTGATCCACGAAAAAAAAATCGAGGATGCTAAAAGGGAGTTGTCGTCGCTGGAAAGACCTTCTGCAAATGTTTCCATTGTCTTCAAATGAGAAAGAATCCTCAAGCATGTAAATGTCCATGTGCTTGTATACTGCGTATTCATAGAGAGCTTATGTATGCATATGAGAACAATATATGCAAATGAGAAACTTCATTGCATATTAATTAAGTGCATCCTCCGTCACAAATCAAACTGCATACTTTTCATCTTGATTTGTCTCAGATCAAGGTGTACACTCGTCTTTTTCCTTGCTACTCATCTACATTGCTTTGGTTGCTAATGGTATTCTTCATATTCACCTTGTTGTAAAGGAGAATGATGATGATGATGATGATGATGATGATGATATATATATATATATATATAACTGTATTCTTCCTTTTGCCTGCTGTTCCGTGACTTCAT
>JAULKJ010326857.1:0-10224 GCA_032355405.1 Rubia balearica
CCTGAGCCCCGCCGCTGCTCCACCACCCCACCACCACACCTCTATTCAGCCTCGCCACCTAAACTCATCGTCGCCATTCCTCCCTCCTCCTCCACCTAAACCCACCACCACCTCCTCGAACCCCTACCTTCACCTTTGCCACCACATTCGCTCAGTTTTCAGCCAGACCACCGTGATCCGCTCCGACCCAAACTCCTCCACCATCGTCGCACCATTCATCCCGCCACCACTCGGCCACCACCCCAAATCCCTAGCTCTGTCGACGCCGACGATCCCAACCCTCCACTGAAACCCTAGCGACCACCACAACCCTCACCTCACCCCACCACCAACCCTTCTCGACCTCGACCTCGACCACCGCCACCAACCCCTCTCCCCACTCGCCACCCGCACAGCCACCGCCACCATCTGTCACCATTCCCAACGCCACCAGCCAAGCACCGAAAAATCGAGACTCACTACCCACATAGATCCCACCGACGAGGCTTCAATTCCCTCCAGCGATGATGGCGTCGATTCTCCCTCCCCACCACACCGGCGAGACCCACCTGCGTTAATCCACCGGCGAGAGCTTTCGCCAAGACTCACCGGTGAACTGGGAAAGACAAGAAGAAAAGGGGAAGATGAGAAGAATAGAAAGAAACGGTGGTGGATTTAGAAACGGCGGAAGAAACAAAGAAGAGGAAAATGAAAGAGAATGATTTAGGGGTAGGAATGTAATTTCAACATTTTTTGTATTTTTACAGAGGGGCAAAATAGTCATTTCATTGTCGAAAAATGTTATATTTGCACATATACTAACTATCTAGAGTTATATTTGCACTGTCAATTATCACAGGGTTATATGTGCAGTTTCGTGAATTATAAAGGGTTATATATGGACTTGACTCTTATTTTAGAGATATATACGAATATAACTATGTTGTATACCTGCGGAAGCGACAATATAAGTCTCGGTTGATTGAAATTGTTAAAACAATTATAACTAGTTGATGAAAGTGTCAAAATAGTCTTCATATGGATATTCTGGCGTTGGCCGTACTTTTCCGGTCGTTGACCCCCTTAAATAACAAAAAAACCCTCGGAACAAAAGCTAAATTTTGGTGGACAATTATACCCTTACCCACCGCCATACTGTCGGCGAAGTAGGTAAGGTTATATCAACACATTATGAAAACTTATAGAGTTGTATCAACACATTTCTAAAACTTGTAGGGTTATATCAGCACGTTCGTAAAAAGTACAAGGTTATTGTAAAATATGAAGAGTTGAGTTTATTATTGATACTGGGGTACAATGTTATAGGGTACCATGTACAAAATCACAAATGGAAAAGGATTCTATCTAAAGTACAAGATATACCCAACACCAAGGATAAGAAGGGACTTAAACCAGACCAACTCACAACACAACAGATATCACACGATACTCAGGTTCAGCCAAAGATCGAGAAATAATAGGTTGTTTTTTTTGTCCTCCAAGAAATCGGAGATTCTCCAACCATAACAAAATATCCAGTCAAAGAACGACTCGTAATGGGGCATGTTGCCCAATTAGAATCACAAAAAGTAGTAAGCTAAAGTGAGATTTTAGCAGAAAGAAATAAACCTTGACCTGAATGGCTCTTCAAAAAATACATAAATCGCAATGCGGCCTGCTAGTGTGCCACACATGATTTCTCCATGAATTGTGCCAAAGTGTGCACAGAAAACTAAGCTCCAGGCGGGTGATAGTCAGATAAATTAGCTTTCCAACAAGCCTGTGATATTGTGCAGGATCTGTACAAGCTGGTCCCTCTGTGCGCGCCAAATTGTGTTGTTATTCCATCAGAAAATTCGTAGGCTTGACACTCAACAATCCAGTATCATTCAAAATATCAAGGGCATATTTCTGTTAACACACAAACATACCATCAGGTCTCTTAGCAATCTCAATCCCTAAAAAATATTTCTAAACACCAGGATCCTTCATATGAAAACAAGAGGAGAGATACTTGTTAAACTCACCAATCAGAGGAGAAGGAGATCCAACAATAATTAAATCATCAACATAAACCAAAACATGGAGAGAAACACCTTAGCGTAAATAGGTAAACAAAGAGTAATATGCCTTACTTCGAACAAAGCGTAGGGCTACAACAAGCTTAGAAAACCATTTGTTGGGTGCCTGACGAAGACCATAAAGAGATTTGCGAATCTTGCAAACCAAACCAGGCGCAAGAAGAGTATAACCTAGAGGTGGCCGCATATAAACCTCCTCATCCAGATCCCCAGCAGAAATGCATTGTGTACATCCATCTAATGAAAATCCCACCCATGAATAATTGCATCTGCCAAGAAGATACGAACTGAGTTCACTTGGCAACGGGAGCAAAAGTCTCGGTGTAATTAGTGCCCTAAATCTAACGATTTCCCAATACAACCAACCAAGACTTGTATCGCTCAATCGAACCATCAAATTTGTTCTTGGTTCGAAACACCCATTTACTGCCAATGGCGAGTTCACCATGCGGCAGAGGAGACAGAACCCAGGTATTGTTCCGCTCAAGTGCATCAATCTCATCATTCATTGCCAATTACCAATGAGAATGGCGAGGTGCCTCAAATATGTAACAGGGTCCGAGCCTTCTATAACTGCATCTAAAAATGTAGGATGTAAAAACCAAAAAATTATTATAAGAAAGTAATCAACAATAGGGTAATGAGTACCTGAAGACGGATTAGGCGTGGATGTGAGAGCAGCAAACAGGGGGTTTATTGCGCAAGTAGCAGTGTAGACGTAATCCTTCAATTTCACTCGTGGTTGACGAATGTGGTACTCTACGGACGAGTAGGCTATGGGGGTGGCGATAATTCAACTTCCTAATCAGACAAAACAAGTGGCTCATACCATGGCTCAAGGGGAGCCGACCGCGGCTCGGACCAATGTTCAAGGGCAGGCGGCCGAGGGGCAACGGTCGACAGCAATGACACTGACAGTGCTGACTGCGGTGAAGCGAGCACGGGTGGCGACCCAGAGATTGGCGGCAGCACCGGAGGAGGTGGTTGCAGTGTGTCGTACACAACAAGAAACAATGGGGACATCATATCAACTAAAGCAGTCATATTAGAGGTAGATGCAAATGGACAAGAATCTTCATAGAACGCCACATCTCGACTAGCAAACACAGTACGAGACTCCAAGTCACGAACACGCTAAGCCTTCTTGTCAAGTGGATAACCAAGAAACACACATTTTCGACTTCGGGATGCAAACTTATCTCGCAGATTTGGAAGCTAAGAAGCGAAGCACAAATAACCAAACGCCCAGAGATGGTTGTATCTAGTGTGTGACCATGTAGAAGTTGATGAGGTAAACGGTCATTCAACACCTGTGTTGGATTTTGATTAATGAGGCAAGCGGTAGTTAGAATGCATTCTCCCCAAAAGTCAATGGGAAAATGAGCTTGGATCCGAAGAACATAAGCCACGTTTAAGATATGGTGGTGCTTTCATTCCACTCGCCCATTCTGTTATGATGTGTAGACAGTGAAAGTCCCAAACCAAATTCCTTTCTCTACAAAGTAAGACTTGGGAGGAAGAAACTCAGTTCCATTGTCAGCTCGTCCATAGTGAATTGGATGACAAAATTGTGTCTGAACGAGAGCAAATAACTCTTTCATCTTGACAAGGTACATGAGACTTAAACACTAACAAATAAACCCAAACACCCTGGGAATAATCATTGACTATAGTTTAAAATGAAAAATCCACTAGAAGAAGGTGAGGCATAAGGCTACCAAACATCACAATTTATAAGTTCAAATAAATTACTAGATTTAGAATTACTCAAAGGAAAGCTAGCTCTAGACTGATTTTCCCGATGAAAAACGGAGCAAGGAGTAGTTTTATTCAAATGACCATAACTTAAAGCAATAAATAGGATATAAGATAATACCAAAGAGGATGGATGCCCAGAGCGTTGATGCCATAAATCAGACGAAGACACAATGGCGGAAAATGAGATGGACGATGACGAAGATGGTAGACCTCCCAATTCACACAGCCAATAAACCTCACCTTGCTGATCACCCACGCCAATCACCGTCCTCTTGCTGATATCCTGACATATACACAACTTTTTGGTAAGTGAAACTATACATTTTAAAGCAGTAACAAAAGACAATAAGTTGCAACATAATTCTAGAATGAACAAAACACGGGAAACAATAAAGTCTCCAAAGTATAGGTTTCCGTGTTGAGTAGCAGTAGAGACAGATCCATCAGGTAAAATGCCATCAACATTATCAACAGGCTCAAGTATATGTAGAAGATCTGGGGCCCCAGTCATGTGATATGAAGCTCCGATATTAATAAAGGTAAAGTGTGCTTACGTAACATATTATCAGTAGTATTCATTTTAGAGAACGTGTTAAGAATCGCACTTCATTGTTATTTGGACAAGGCAAGACCGAAAGATGTCCGATCAGCATCAGAGAGGACAACAACGACGCTGACCGTCGATGGAGTAATTGTGGTGGCAGGAACGACTCCTGCGAATAGCGCGGCTGTAAGGGTGCTGGTTCTGAGTCATTGGGCCTAATCCTGGAGGGTTGTTTTTGATAAACCAATCAGGATAACCAATGATCATGAAACAAGTAGTGGTGGCATGGCCCTTATGGTTGCAACGGGACACAGAAGGCTCTTCCAATCAACAGTGGCATCAGGAAAATTTCCTAGAGGCAGTGACTTGCTTCAGAGCGGGTAGCATCACTGGTCGACGAGTGGCAAAGGCCATGGTGTCCGGGGTGGACTCACGAGCATTGAATACAGTCTTGTGACACTCCTTATGAATTGAAAGTAAGTGAACACGACCAATATAAGACATTGGATCTTGAGCTGGAATATAAGATCGTAGAGTATGATAACTATCATCAAGACCAGTGAGTAATTGATGAACGACCCTGTTCTCATGCTTTTTAATAACAGTAACAGTAGCATGACTGACACATGTCTGTGGTGACAAGTAAGCAAATAATTCATCCGAGTTTCTCAAACCTCCCATAATAGGCAGAAACAGCTTGATCATTCTGACGACAAATATAAATGGTTGCATGAAGCTCACATATGCGCGAACCATTCCCAATAGAAAATTGTTGCTTAAGGTCATCCCAAAACTCATTAGCAGACGTACAATAAGTAATAACAGCACGAATGGAGGGATCAAGAGTTTTCACGATCCAACCAACAAGCATAGAGTTCACACTATTCCAGCAATTATAAAAGGTTCACCAGGTAAAGGCTGAACAATAGAGCCATTAAGAAATCCAAGCTTACGTTTTGCAGAAGCTTTAAGAATAGAGGTATTCCATTCATTAAAATTATCACCTTAAAGATCACCGGAGAAATAGTCAAATCTGGATGATCCGACAGATGCATATAGTAGGGATGAGTGGGAGGAAGCGAATAAGAGGAGTCACAGGAGGGCTGACGGATGAACTGAACTGTGGCGACAACCGCTTCCTAGACTGCGGCATCGACAACGGGGAAATCTAGAAAATTGGCCATCGTGAGAACTTAGAACATCGTCACCGAGGGACCTCCGGCGGGAAGACCCTAAAGCAGCGCCGGCAGTACGAGAGCATAGAGTAGCGGCTGGGGTCCTCCAGCGTGGGGAACCTGAGCGGAGTCACCAACATTAGCAAACACAAATCGACAATGGAAGGATTGGCTCAGACGTTCAAGTTCGAAACGTCATCACTGGAAGCAGCGACGAGATTGGCGTTGACATCAAGGTTTTCAATGTTGACCTGGTTGCAGAGATCCATCTAAGCAACGGGACATAAATGACAATGGCAATGTTGAGATCGTCAGCTACGATGGCGGCAACTCTGCAGCGGCAGTGTGTGAGTAAAAATCAAGGCGGCAGTGACGGGACATGGGCGTGTGAATCGGCAGGTGAGTAGATTTTGAATTTTGGAAAACTTTAGGGTTTCAGTACCTTTAGCTCTGATACCATGTAAAATATGAACGGCTGAGTTTATTGATGATACAAGAGTACAGTATATAGTGTACAATATACATAATCTAAAATGGAAAAAGTTTTTATCTAGAGTACAATATATACATAAAATATCTCCTCAACAGTTATATATGCACATATTATAAAAGCAAACCATAGTCCCAACCTTAGCTTAACCAACTCTAAACTTAGCCAAAACCCGTTGCCTGGAAGCCTTACCTCCACTGCCACTCCGCTCTACCGCCGCTCAATCTCCCTTGCCAATGCTCGCTCTTGCCTTCAAACGCAAACTTGGATTCATCTGGGTTTCTAACTTTTGATCCATTAGATTTAGAAACATTCATGCGAATTTGAGAAGCCATATTTCCCCCCACAGCTGAAACATTCAGAGACATTTGAGGCAAGAGATTGATGAGGCAAGAGAGGCCGGAAATGAGTACCATTAGATTTGCAAAAGAAAATCTGGGCTTGTGTGTGTGTTTTTGGTGAAATTTCCATCATATTTGTGCGTGTTTTGCGGCGGCAACTTGCAGAATGAAAAGAAGAGTCTGGTGAAAATGGGTTAGGTTTTTGCATTAGAGGTTGTAAATTTATTTTTTGTTTGTTTTTGCAGAGAAGTAAAATTGTCATTTTAATAAAATTTGGCCTCAAACTGGAGGAAGGGTAGATTTGCAAATACAACAACTAACTAGGTTTATATTTGCACTTTCAATTATCAAAAAATTATACTCTCTCTGTCCCAATATTATTGCCTCGTTTACTTTTTCAAAGTCAAACTTGGTAAACTTTAACCCTAAATATAAACTAATAGATGTTTAATAAAAATATCATGTGGGATGTAATTAGATTCATCTTAGCATCTATTTCCTAAATATCAATTTTTTATGCCAAAATGTTACATGTAGCTAGAGACACTGATGGTCAAATGTGATCATTGAAGATTGTGAAAAAGTAAATAGGCCAATAATTATGGAATGGAAAGAGTGTTGACACTTTTGTAAATTATGTAGGGTTATATATGTTTTTCTCTATTTATTTTATGCTGAAGACAGATAGGAATCATCTATAGTAAATATTAAAAGAGGTCATTCTTACCATATACTATTCACACATTATTCCTGTCACATGACATTCGTACATAATTCCACCTCACTTTCTTAAATTAATTGAAAATGTAATATTTTATAAAATCAATCCCCAATTTAAAATGAATTTTCCCCATTTTTAATGTTCTTCCCATATATACTATACTCTTTGTCCTACTATAAATTTCTTATTTATTTTTTCACAGTTTTTCAATGAACATGTTTGATCGTGAGTATCTCTAGTTACCCATAATAGTGTCGCATAAAAAATTGACGTTTAGAAACTAGAGGGTAAGATGAATCTAACAATATCTCACATGATATTTTTATTATATATTGACTAATTTATATTTACAGATAAAGTTTAAAAAGTTTGCCTCTCAAAAAGTAATTGAGCAATTTATAGTGGGACGAATGGAGCATATTAAAAGAGCAACTCTTTTAACAAATGACGTTCCCAAAGTTTGACACATGAGCTATCCACGTAAGCTTTCACAATTTTAACAAGTGGCACCTCATAAGATTGAAATTTCAACAGGCCAAAAATTACTTCCAAATTTAATTCATCTCTTTACAATGAAGCGTATTTATGCTGGATTGGAAATCTAAAACATTTAAAATGCATCAATTAATACATATCCCTTCCTTAATTTATTCATTTAATGTAAATCTCTTTATTAGAATAGTCCAGCCTTTTCAATTGATTTGCTGCATTTAATATGATGTTATATTTTAAAACATAAAAAGGAGTCTACAATCAATGTGAATTGTGCTCATCTCCTTCATTTTCTTTAATTTTCCCCTCTCCTTTCTAGAAAATTCTACCGCTCACACAAATAATTTTGCCCTAAATATATGATGCATGCATGTGGTCACTATATTTTCTAACTTTACGCACATTGTTTGGTTTGATATCTAGTGATTTGTGTTTGACATTTAGTAAATGTGCTCTTAATCCAAGCAACATTTTCCCAATTACTGTATTTGACATTTGTAAATGTACATGATGGTGTTCCTTCACAATCCAGGCAAACACATTTGTCGCCTGCATAGAGCAACATTTTTTTCCCAATTACTTCCCTGCATAAAGTTATTTTGTAAATGTGCCCTTAATTACTATCTTATTTGTTGTTCGGGGTGCCAATGCAAGGAATTCCCCCCACCCCTTCTTGGGTGTTTAAAATTATTTTAAAATACATTCTCATATTCTTTTAAAAAACTCATTTTAAAAAACTAGTAATCATAACTTATTTTAAGCCATAATGATTAATAAAAAAGTTATGTGATACTATGACATGTTTGTTTATTATTGTTCACTATAAACTTTAAAAAGTGCAAAATTGTTTATATTTCTTCATTTTTCAACTTTGGCATGGTTTAATTAATTTAATTAATTTGTTGTTTTGCAAGATGTAAATATATATATTGTAATTTTTATTGTAGTTTAATTTTTTTTGTTATTGAATAAAATAATTTGAAATAAACATACAATCGTGGTTATGTTACAATATAATATTGAAAAATTAATAAATTTCACATTTATAAAGAATATGAAAGAATATTCGTTTTAAATAAAATTATAGAGCGAACCATTAGATCAAATACACTATAACAACTGTAAAACCACTCCTATAGCAGTAACTGAAAGATTATTGTGGACATAAGTATTTTCTTTCATATTCCCCTAAGTACAGTTTTATTCAAATTCAGACATTGATGAACAATAATATCTACAGTCATTTTGACTTTTCCTTTTTAAAAACCACCCATTATTTATATATATTTATTTGTTATTGAAATATTTATATTTTCTAATGTTAATTATCTTTCAACTTTGTGTACATTTACTGAAAAATAATCCAATAGAGTTATTATTTTGATTAATAATATAATAAACATTTTAAATTCACAAATACTAATTTATAAACAAATAATTATTTATTTGAATAAAATAAATATATACTCCCCTGTCCCAGATAAATTGGCACAATTTCTATTTTTAGTATGTCCCACCGAAATGGCCACATTTCAATTCTTACCTAAAGTGGCAAAAAAATGAGCTTACACATTTACTATATTATCCCTCAAAAGATTGATAAATCTATTAGTTAACTCTTCCATTACCAAAATACTCTTCCTTTATTTCCCATCAACACTTCCACCTCATAAAATACCGATCCAAAAGTAATTGTGTCATTTTCTCTGGGACGGAGGAAGTAGTAGAGTTTAAATATTTTATTGAATTATGATTGAATTATACTTCTCTGAGAATGTCTCCTGACATATGACCTCTCCTTAAGTTATAAACTATCCATGATATATTTTCACTTATATGCTTATCAATTAAATTACACTCTAAACTTTTTAAGTTAGTTAACATATTTTTAAAATTAGATTTATTTTTTTATCTATTATATGTTATTTCATATTTATATTTATAGCTAATGATACTTTTGATATTTCCCTATAAAAGACACATAAATTTATAAATTTAATTAAATAATTATTAATCTATTATTAACAAATATTTCACAATCTTAATACTATAATTTTAATAAATTAAAGTATTTATATAAAACAGTTAATATTTTTTATAAAAACACACATATATAAATTTTTTTAAATATAAAATACATAATTATTTTATATGAACAAATATTGAGTAAATTTTTTAAATTAAATATATTGTCATATTAATAAGTATATTAATTTATTTTGAATGCATTGCATGTAATTTTTATATAAACATATTTTTTTGTTACTTATTTAAATTATAAATTATATTATATTTATAATTTCCCCCCTATAAATTCATGGATTGGTACGAGTATTATCTAGTTTCATTAATCTGGGAAAAAAAAGAGGGGGAGAGAGTAGCTTTTGAGTCATTTGACTCAGTCTTCCCGCATTATTAAGGATTTTTGGATTTTGTTAATTATCCGGCGGCGGGAAGCCCTGACAACTGGATAAGAAACGTAAAAATACATTTTGCGGAATCTGGGCAAAATGTTCAAAATAGTAAAGGGCAAAGTGCAGATATAACCCTGTATAATTGAAGAAAATGCAGATATAACCTTGCTATTTTTTAAAGTGCAAATATAACCCTACATAATGAGATAAAGTGCAAATATAACCCTGT
>JAULKJ010326867.1:0-18941 GCA_032355405.1 Rubia balearica
TTGTAGAGGGAGGATTTGAACTTATTTTGTTTTCATCTTCTTCAACTAAACTTTTGTAGTGCCCTTTCTTGATATATATTTTTACTTTGTTGGCTATTTTTGTTTGTCCCTACTGCATTTTCTGCAACTGCAGCTACTTCTATTATCAATGGTTGAATATTTGTGTTGGCAGAAGTAATTATGTAACTTATATGTCACTCATGGCTCTGAATCTCATTTGGGTAAGTGTGGTGATGTATATTAAAATAATTTTATTTTAAACAAATATGCACGAAATTCTTAAAGGGCCAAAAATACAATTGACAAGGACCCACACCCTTGACTTAAAGCACCTACAAACATTAATAGAAGTAACTTCCATAAAAAAAGCCCAAAAATAAAATTTTCAAAACACCAAAAGTATCATTTTCAATAATCTACATCTTTAACTTAAAACACTACTAACATAACTTGAAACACCTGCAATTTATGCTTAGTAAAATTTAAACAAATATGCACAAAATTCTTCATACACCGAAAATACAATTATGAAGCACCGACACTACCTTCCATCAGAAAGTCCCAACCAATAAAAATTTCAAAATACCAAAAGTATTATTTTCAAGCACCTACACCCTTATCTTAAAGGACCTACTGACATAACTTGAAGCACCTACACTTTATGCTTTATAAAATTTAAACAAATTTGCACGAAATTCTTAAATCGCCAAAAATGCTATTTTCAAGGACCCACGCATTTAAATTAAAGCACCTACAAACATTAATAGAAGCACCTTAAAAAAGGCCCAACCAATAAAAATTTCTAAACACCAAAAGTATCATTTTCAATCACAAACACCCTTAACTTAAATCATCTACTAACATAACTTGAAGCACCCAAACTTTATGATTAAAAAAATTTAAACAAATATGCACGAAATTCTTGAAGGGCCAAAAATACAATTGACAAGCACTCATACTCTTAACTTAAAGCACCCTCGCACATAAATAAAAGCACCAACGCTCAATAAAGTTTTGAAAAATAAATAAACTTGCCAAATTCTTCAAGCACCGAAAATACTATTTTCAAGCACCCACACCTTTAATTTAAAGCATCTACAAACATTAATAGAAACACCTTCCGTCAAAAAGGCCCAACCAACAAAAAAGGAATTCTAAACACTTTTGTTACACACTTAAAACCCAAACAAATAGATTTTGAAGCACGTTCAACCCAACTTAGAAGAACCTTCAACACAACTTAGAAGAACCTATTCGCATGAATTATGGAATAATTCATGTACATTTTATTAAAGCACCAAAAACTATTTTCAAGCACACTCACACACACATTTAATTTAAAGCACCTGCACACGTAAATAAAAGCACCTACCATCAAAAAGGCCCTAAAAATAAAATTTCAAAACACCAAAGTATCATTTTCTAGCACCTACACCCTTATCTTAAACACCTACACCCTTATCTTACAGCACCTACTGACATAACTTGAACCACCTACACTGTATGCTTAATAAAATTTTAAAAAAATTGTACAAAAATGCTATTTTCAAGCACCGACACCATTAACTTAAAGCACATGCGCACAAAAATAAAAGCACACTCAATAAAATTTTAAAAAATAAATAAACTTGCCAAAATTCTTCAAACACCGAAAATACTATTTTCAAGCACCCACACCTTTAACTTAAATCACCTACAAACATTAATAGAGGCACCTTCTGTCAAAAAGGCCCAACCAACAAAAAAGGAATTCTAAACACCTTTGTTAAACACTCAAAATCCAAACAAATAGATGTTGAAGCACCTTCAACACAACTTAGAAGCACTTATTTGCACGAATTATGGAATAATTCATGTACATTTTATTGAAGCACCAAAAATTATTTTCAACCACCCATACCTTTAAATTAAAGCACATACGCAGATAAATAAAAGTACCTACCATCAAAAAGGCCCTACCAATAAAAATTTCAAAACACCAAAAGTATCAATTTCAAGCACCTACACCATTATCTGAAAGCACCTACTGACATAACTTGAAGCACCTACACTTTATACTTAATAAAATTTAAATAAATTTGCATGAAAATGCTATTTTCAAGCAACGAAACCATTAACTTAAAGCACCCGCACACATAAATAAAAGCACCTACGCTCAATAAAATTTTAAAAAATAATTAAACTTGCCAAAATTCTTCAAGCACCAAAAATACAATTTTGAAGCACCAACACCATTAACTTAAAGCACCTACAAAAATTAATAGAAACACCTTCCGTCAAAAAAGGGCAACCAATAAAAATTTCAAAACACCAAAAGTATCATTTTCAAGCACCTACATCCTTATCTTAAAACACCTAGTGACATAACTTGAAGCACCTACAATTTATACTTAGTAAAATTTAAACAAATATGCACGAAATTCTTAAAGCACTGAAAATGCAATTTTCAAGCACCTAGATCTTGAACTTAAAGCACTTGTGCACATAAATAAAAGCACCTATGCTGAATAAAATTTTAAAAAATAAATAGAGTTTCCAAAATTCTTCAAGTACCGAAAATACAATTTTGAAGCACTCACACCATTAACTTTAAACACCTACAAACATTAATAGAAGCACTTTCCGTTAAAAATGCCCAGCCAAAAAAAGGAATTTTACACCAAAAGTGATAAAATTCAACCAACAAGCACATTATCTAATACCTTTTGATTTCAGATGTCTTGCAGAATTTACAGCGTAATTTCAATCAAAAGAACGCAGGTACAGAAATATAAGCAAAGAATCTATAAGCAAAAACAAATAGTATCTCTACATTAACGTCTATGAATGGTGAATACTACACATTTTGGCATTCTGCTTGAAAAAATGAAAAGTTTGAACACAACAGTAGCATGTTGGATTCTATACATATGATCTTCCACTTCTTCTCTTCGCTTCATCGACACACCATGACACACCTGTAAATAAAAAAATAGTTTCATTGTCAGTAATGAAACAGAGAAGCTGAAGCTGCAACAAACTTTTTCTTTAACTGTGTAACAGTTAGGATCAGTTAGGATGTTAAAACTGTGTATCCTCAAATAACTTACCTTAAGAATATGAGACACGAATGAAGTTTCATCTTAATTTAACATTCTGTTTACATAATGTGAGAGCACAAACAATTTAAATAGCAGCTTACCCTCACTGTATCCATTAAAATTACCACTTCTACAATTGAGCCAGACTTGTTGAATTCCTGGAAAGTAGCAGCAAAATGAACTTGACAAAGAAAACTGAAGTTAGTGGTAGACTATCATTTTTCATAAGCAATCAGCATACACTTATAAGGACACGTGCACTATCATCTGACAGTGGTTAGCCGAAGCAAAAAAAAATAGGAACAGTAGTAACTTCAAGAACATACATGTAGCAGCACACTACACAGATATGAATCACTTAGAAGCGGGAAATTACCACAGCTCATATCTATCATGAGAGGCAATGTACTATCATCTGATAGTGGTTAACCTTCATGCATGCACTACGAGAGTTTAAACTTTCACTCGGTCCACACATTTTGCATAGTATAAGAAAAACATAGATAAGATAATTGTGAACTGAAACTTGTGTATCTCGTGAAATTGTGTAGGCCCCGTGAACTTGTGCATCAGAAAGAAAGTCCTCGGAAGATGAATATTTTTACACAGTTTACAACCCCACCAAAAGAAAGAGCATACTATACAGAAAAGAAAGTATGACACAACAGTAGTAGAAGCTACAGAACACACCATTCCTTCCTGAACATTATTTACATAATAAAATTTTCAATTTGAAGATTAAGAAACACCAATTAGTATCCATCTACAAATAAGAAACACCAATAAGTAGGCTCACGACCTCCCATAGCCTTTATGAAAGTTCTGAATATCCACTCGAAATAGCCAATGTCTTCTTTAGAAATAAATGATGCCACAAATGTGATGCATTTCTTGTGATGGTCAACTCTAGTAAATGGTCCAAAAATTATATTGTATCTATTGGTATTGTAAGTGGTATCAAAAGATAGCAAAAACAATTCTACATATCGGATCTGCCCAAAAATCCTTAGTCAAACAGGAATATTTATCCATCTCAAACTCAAAGAAGAAGGCACTCCACATCAACTTTATTTCATTTTGAAGTTGTCAACAAACATCAGAGCATCTGAACCTTCAATTTATACTTTCAAATCCCGTTGAAAGTTCTTAAAATCCTGTTTCGAAGCACCTACATTATCATATCCACCAACATGCTCATTAATAACTCTAAAAGTAGTTATCGGCCCAATGTTTAACCTTGAGTTGTCCACTACCATCTTCTGGTGCAAAATTGTAAAGTTTCAGCCTTGCTTTTCAAATTTTCTGGTGCTTGAAGTGGCAAGAGGGTGGTTGTGTCCTTCATGAAAGCTTATAACTGAATAATCACCTTCATTTTGTAGTTGAATAACTAACTGAGCTTTGCACCCCACTCGAGTCACCAATCGTCTTCTTCTACTAGGCTCAGTTGCTTCCAACTCATTACTTTTGGACTAATTCTGTTTATTCTCTAGGCGCTTCAATTTGAATCCAGCTTTGTTGTAAAAACAATATTTCATAACTACTTCCACCTATTTGTTCCTTCTTGTTGTCGAGAATCTTGTATTGAAACAACAAGACAAAGCATACTGATTGTAGAATGGAAATCCTTCTTCAGTGACTGGAATTTCATCCCCGAAGTTGGTTTCAATTGATTTGGACAGATTGGAAACTACTTTCTTGAACCTCTGGGAGTTACTAATGGCTGAGCTATGGGACTAATCCATGTACTTGTATTGGACTAATCCGAATTTTCATCACACCCTGGAACAATATTCAGATTTGCAACAATCATTAAACCAAGTCAGATTGCATTTAATTGTGCATGAAGAAGGGAGAGAGATCAGTACCTTCGGGTTTACATTGTTTCTAGTGTAAGGATTTATTCTAGAGTGTTTCAATCATACTTGATCAGTATTTTCATTCATATTTTCTATGTATGTGCTCAAAGGATTTTTCTGAGTTCCATGCTAGCAACCACCCAAGCATTGGGAACACCTTGTTCTTCGAGATCATAGAAGCTACAGGGCCGATTATCTTCAAGGTAATCATAATCCAAGTTGATTAAGTCTATTGCAATTTGACCTTCCCTCTCCCGACATCGTTAATAAATAACATTTTCACGGGAGATTTACTATTAAGCTGAGAAGAGGGGATCAAAGATAGAATTTGTAATATTTCTCCCGTTCCTATTACTATGGCCCTAAGAATGGCAGATAGTGGCAAGTACCGGGATTATCCATAGAGATGTTAGCAATATAATAATCAACTTTACATAGCCGCAATCGAGTTGTCAATCTGATCACGTGTTAGGAATAATCAATTTTGGTAAAAAAAACATTGGGGGGTTTTCAACTAAAAACTATACAAACTAGCACTCAGGAGAATATTAGTGTGGCATGATTACGAGAATAAACTATATAAATTAGCACTCGGGTAATATTTTCGTGGCATGATTAATGTCATTTTGATCATCGATTTTATCACATACAATAACTATGCACCTATTCTAGTGTTTGTGACATGTGGTGTGGTTGATGGTCAATACTTCCCCATACCTGTCACGTATGGTGAGCATGAAATCTTCCATCGACACCGCCTTCGTAATTAAGGGAGTGCAATGATGACCCTGCCTGTCATGCAAATCTGAGTCTCCCCTGTGCGATTACGTCTCAGGCACTACACCAAGAATGCTTCTTCCTAGGCCTAAAAAGGCAAAGGGGTGAAGCACCTTTTCGATGGCTTTAGGATCACAAAGATAATCCTAGTTTGCTACTCTATCTATATTTACCCATTACCCTTCGGACCAACTCATAGGCTTACTAATGCATTGTCAATCGTAACGTTAACAATGGCAACATATGTGCACACACCCATATTGATCCAGACCCATCGTTACCCTAAGCGCATTTAGGTTTCCCTTCCCGGGGTATTAATAGTGCATCAATATGAAAGTAGAATTTGGTGTGTGCTAACTAAGTGTGACACTCATGCAATTCACAAGAATATTAAGAACAAGCAAACATGATAATCACAAAACACTTAGAAATAGGTAGGTCTAAGAAATCTCACAAAACAAGCATTAATACATGAATACAAATATAATATCCAAGTTTATTAACTACACCCTAAAAATAGACCCATGGAAAATATTGAGTTAAATGTCATAGTTTTAGGAAATAAGGGAAAGAAAACAGAAGAGAAGGAAAAAAGAGGAAGAACTCCAGAGAGAGAGAACTCTTCTCTTCCTTCTCACCTACTTGGAAATTAAAGTTACATTATGCCTACTTAGTTAACCCTAGAAAACTAAAGGCTCCTATACATAGAAGTCGGGAATTTAGCCATGAAAAAGGCCAAAAATGGCAAAAAAATCCTAGTAACCGCAACCGGCACGACCTCTAGGATCTGACATGGTCCATGCCAGCCGAGTGCCCTTCGTGCTGATGAGGGCCACTTGACCTAGCATGGCCCATAGCCTCATGCTAGCGTGGCATGCTTGGCCTGGCACATGCCATGAACCTCGTGCTGGCGCGACCTATATCGCCCGGCATGGACCGCCGGCTAGAGCTCCATTTTGATAAATATGAGTGCACATCCCATGTCATTATTGTGCGGGCCGTCGACTGGAACCTCATTTTGCTCAATGACATGGCACGGGCCTGTCATTTTTCATACCCCGTGGGCTAGTCTTTGCATTAGTGACTTCAAATGACACGGACTATGTGAAACGGAATGCTCTGTGCCCGTACTTAGCCAATATTTAGAGTGGATCGAAGACATGGGACACGGGTGGTAGGAGTTGGCAAGATCATGCATGGTCCTTGCAGAGCACCCTTGGCACGAGCCATGCTGGGTGACCTTTACGCTGGCTTGGCTAGCCTCGTGCCAGCCCTCTTACAGGCATTGGTTGGTTCATGTCGGCCCTGGTCGGCTCATACCGGTCGACTGGGCAGTCAGCTAGTTTGATCAGTTGATGCCTTCCCTCATCATTAACTTCTTTGAACTTCAATCTTACCTTTTCTTGGCTCAATTCCATCTACTACCACACTTTAAGTTCGTGGCCTTCATATCCACTACCATTCTTGCGAATGGCCTTCAAATATCTTCTATCATTCTTGCAAATTGTCTTCCACAAAAAGGTGTTGAAATATCCACGAGCAACCTACTAGTGATATCATAAATGAATATCTATGTGCCCGTGAAAATAAAGTATCCATTAGCTTCAATTAAGCCTACAAAACTCAAAATTTAGATAAGAAATCCAAGAATGATCGTCTAAACCCTTTTTCGTATAAACCTAACTAAAACTAGCTATCAACTGAGTAAAACATAGTAAAACTTGTGTCAAACGTATTGGTTAACGCATGCTATATGGTGCACATCACAATTTCTATTTTTTGGAACTAAGACATTTCTTATTCAAATTTATGTACTACTTGTAAGGATATTTTTATGACTACTGTTTTCTAATAATTTAAGTACCTTGTGTGATCAATAATTGACTGTACATGCAGTTCGATCTGTGCATTAATTTTAAAATCATTTTCAACACTACCATTCAACGCCATTCTTTACAATGGTTTAAAAACCCATTAAAAATAACTTTTGTAGACCAAAGTCAATCATTTTCAAACAATTTTAACCTCTAAAAGTTCTAGAGTGTAACATACTAGCGACGTCGGTCGTCCATCACATTACATATTGGAATAAAGGACATATAATAAGTTGGTTGTCCTCATAAAACAATATATGCAACATTGCACGTTGTTTAGTAAGAAAATTTACTTCATTTTTAAAACCTTTTAGTTTGGTTAAAAATAACCAAGGCCAAACACTTATTATTTACCTCGGTTATTCTATAATATCTTTTACTTCAAAAATATAACCAAGGTAAAAGAACTTTTTACTTCGGTTATTTGACCTAAGGAAAAAAAAGGAAAAAAGGCAAAGTAATAGGTGTTGTTTCTTGTAGTGAACTATGAACTCTAGGAAACTAAAATTTCTTATATAGTAGGTAGAATGGGTCTTTAAAGTTTCTTATTGGTCCCCTCGAGTTAAAGCTCGGTAAAGGAATCATATGATCTCGCTTTTGAAGGGCTCACTTGACCCAAGTATACCCACATCTTGCAAAAATGATGAGGCAGACCCTCTGTCGGAGCCATTTTTTGATTTCTTGGGGGACGATTGTTGATAGTGTCTGGACCCTCAAAGGTATACTAAGACCGGGATTGAAACCCAACACATATATTCAGTCTCATTCGGGCCAAATAAGCCTATCCTTTAATAGCCCTCATAGGTCTACCATATAGTGCTAAACCCTAATACTTCTTCCATAAGAAAACAAGATTCTAACTTTACCTAAAAATGGCCACCATATATAAAGCAGGTATGTCACATCTCTTGGTTCATTCTTTATTCATCTATACTCATTCTAATACTCACTAGACCGTCAGAGAGTTTTCTCTCAGAAAATTCCCATGGCTCTTTCTTTCAGGATATGTTAAGGATCCGGTGGTGTAAGAGTAATGGTTCCTCCAAGATACATCGCTTGGTTACTCCCTCTTGGAAAATCTTGTTGTCTATTTAGTTTTAAAAAAATTCTCATTTAAGCTTCCAATTTTCAAGACAGCAAAATAACATGGAGCATTTTTCATTTGGTGTTATAATGTATGGGATTGGCAGCCCAGGTGCATAAGGCCTCAACCCAAGTGTACAAGCCGACCCAAGAAGGAACCAACGATTAAGGAAGGATTTTGGTGAGTTGGATGCGATGGGAGGTCCCATCAGTCACCAAACCAGTATAACAAGGAGAATAATTATGCAACTGAGGTAAGATTTCAAAATCAACCTACTATTCACTCATATATGATCTGCATGACAAACAAGACTAACTGGCTTTGGAGTGGGCACGACCTTGTACCTGCCTGCCTAACCTCATTCTGTTTGTATTATAGGCTTAGGTGAAAGTTGGACTTGAGAAGATCATTTTTGGGAGGATAGAAAATTCTGGCATTAATATTGGCACCGTCTGTGGGAATCACATCATCATCTTTTAGCATCCACACAGCTTGAAAAAAAATGAAGGCACGACCGAAAGGGAAACTGTTCAACCAGGTCACCGTGGCAGACGTGACACACTAGGAGGAAAATTCCACCCTGACATTTACATCGATGGGGGAAAGACATCAGCTTCGCATGGAAGAGGAGATCACGAACAACTCGGAGGTTTTCCAGACAATCATAGCATTTTAGAAAGAGATGGTGAGGAGGTTGAAAGAAATGGAGGAAGTGCAAAACGGTAAGACAAAGTGAAGGGCACATGATCTACAACCAACTGAGCTCTTCCCAGAGTGGGAGGGTGACAATGAAGCACCTAGTCGAGAGAAGAGGGGATCGGAGATGGCCCAGAGCAGAGCGAAGAATGAAAAATGCACAACCACCTCTGGAAGAAAGGAACAGGATGGAGGGGGAGAGACTGTAGAAGACGCAAATGGATAGAAGGATATGTTCCATCCCCGAGGGGGAAAGATCAATCCAGGGGCAAAGCCTCGCTAAAAGAAATGGAAGAAGATTCGAGGAAAGAAAGTAGGCGATCAACGTTCACCAGGTTGACACAGTTGTTTATTGTTGATCTAAAGCTAACGATTCCAGTGAACCTGTGGCAATATAATGCTGAGACAGACTCGGAGGATTATTTGCACACATTCTGCACCAACATGGCCACCTTCGCGATACCGCAAGCCATCTGGTGTAAGGTGTATGCAACCACCCTAACAGCAGCGGCCAGGATATTTTTCAAAAACCTAGAGGATGATACGATTGACAGCTTCAGTCAGATAGAGAAAAAGTTCCTGACTAGCTACATGCAGTGAAAGAAATTTCAGAAGACGAGGTCAGAGTTGCTGGCCATCAGGTAGAAGCCAGCAGAGACACTGTCGTCATATTGGGAGCTATTTAACGATGAGGCAAACTAGTGGAGGAGAAGAACAACTAGTTCATCATTGACACGTTTATGAATGGTTCGAGGTGCGAGTTGTTACTAAGGGACTGCACCCTGGACCCACCGAAGATGATTGACAAATTGATGAGGATAGTTGGAAACTTTAGCAGAGCAAATATTGCTGACAAGAGAATGAAGGAAAAAAGGGTGGTCACAACCAGCGGAAGGCTGACGCAGACATGGATGGAAATGTTAGGAAAGCTAGGAACACCAGAACAGGTACCCAGCACATGCTAAGTAGGTTCAATAGGTCGGAACCCTGCTGATCAAAATGCCCAATGAAATATTTTCCTTATGCGCAGGGAAAGGCATACTGGATGTGCCAATGAGAATGAAGAAGGAGCCCGGCAAGAGAGATAAGTCCCAGTTTCATAATTGCCATGACGATCATGGTTACGACACGAACTACTCATCCCTTTGAAGCATAATATAGAGGACTGCGTGCAGAGCGATGAGTTGGCGCACTTGGAAAAAAGTGCAAAGGTAAACAACAAGGCCACCAACCATTACAAGAATAGGTACGGAGGATCCCGCAAGGCGCAGGACGTGCATGGGAGAGTAAGAAGTCCCGACAAAGAGCGGAGATGGGACAAAGGAAGGAAGGTTGCTAGGCTCGAGAAGAGGAAAGAGCGAAGCAAAAGGCAGAGCGAAGACACTCCCGGGGAGGATGGCAGGATAGCAATGGTGACAGACGTGTACGCCATCATAGGCAAAAGCGCAGGAGGAAGGACTGACTCTCAGGGAAAGGCACGCTGCAGGCAGTCACCGGAGCCAACTCCGGTAGAGAGAAAGCTAGGTGCAAACAAAGCAATAACGTTTGACACCAACAACCCAATACCAGAAAGGCCGGCTGGAGGTGATGCGATGGTAATAATAATCAGGGTGATGGACAAAAGGATTCACAAAGCATATGTATACAGTGGAAGTTCTGCGAAAATCATGTATGGGCACTGCTTCGAGAAGCTAGACGAGAACACAAGAAGGAAGTCAGAACAAACGGACACCCCGCTGGTGAACTTTTCAGAACAGTATGGCCAGAGGGAACCATACTCCTTCCATTAATGATTAGTGAAGGAGATAGAAGTAAGACTGTGGATATGAAGTTCATAGCCATGAAGGCAAACTTCCTGTATAATCTGATATTGGGTAGGCCGGCGTTAGCACTAATGCAGGGCATAGTGTTAACCCTGCACCTCCTGTTGAAGTTCCCAACCGGGGGGAATAGTCACGGTCAAGAGAGACCAGCAGAAGGCTTGAGAGTGTCACAAAATTGCTCTCAGCAAACGCAAACGAGAAAATGGGAGCGGGAGTTAAGAGGGATGGGTCAACAAGGTCAGGGATGTCACAATGATCGTGGGCAGAGATGACCCATCAAGGCTAGGTGTAGAAGTGGAAGCAGAAAACCTGAGCGGAGACCAATCAGTACAGGTGGGAATGTCCCTCCCACCTAAGGTGAAAAGCGAGCTGGTAAAGGTGCTGAAAGAGAATAGGAAACCTTTGCCTAGAAACAAGAGAATGTGACTGGGGTACCGAAGGATGTTGGTTGTTATAAGCTGAAAGTGGATCCTTCTCACAAACCTGTCAAGAAGAAGTGGAGGATGCTCTTCAGGGAGAGGAACAAGGCATTAAACAGGGAGGTAAGCTACATGGTTACAGCAGGGATTTTGCAATAAATCCCCTACCCAACCTGGCTGGCTAACCCTGTGTTGGGGAAAAGGATTACACGGATATGAACAAGGCTTGGCCCAAGGACTGCTGCCCCCTGTTGGTCATTCACCAAAAGGTAGATTCCCTTACCAACTATCCAATTAAATGTTTCCTTCATGCATATAATGGGTATCATTAGATGACTATGATAAAGAGTGATGTAGAGAAATACTACTTTTATTACCAAAGGGGGCATTTTGCTACCGAATGATGTCGTTCGGCTTGAGAAATATCGGGGCCACGCACCAAATGGTGGTGGAAAAAAATTTCCAGAAGCAGATTGGAAGGAATCTGGAGGTGTATATGGATGACATGGTGATAAAGAGCAGTCAGTATGAGACCTCTGTGGAGGATGTCAGGGAGACCCTGGCGCAATTCAGGAAGACAAGGATGAAGCCGAACTCTGCCAAGTGTCATTTCGGACTGGGGGCAACGAAATTCCTATGACACATTCTGCCAAATGAGGGTTGCGTGCAAACCCCAAGAAGATAAAAGTAATTTTGGAGATGAAGTCGCCGAGCACGATCAAGGAGGTCCAGAGCCTGAACGCGAAACTGGCAGCCATGAACTGTTCCATGTCTCTAGAAGTAGAGAGGGCCCTCCCCGATTTCAAAACTTTGAAGGGATTTGTAGACAAAAGGGAGTAGTACAATGGGGAGAGCTGCAGGAGAAAGCATTCGGAGAGCTGAAAGCCAACCTGAAAGACCTTCCACCATAAGCAGCTCAAAGAATGGGAAGACTTCGTACTTATATGTAGCAGCAAGTAAGGAAGCAGTCAGTGGTGCATTAATAGGGAGGAGAATAAAGTGCAATGAACTGTGTATTTCGCGATTTGGGTCTTGCAGGGCCCAGAGCTAGGATACACGAGTCTGGAGAAACTCGCTTTAGCTTTGGTCCACGCGGCAAGAGGCTAAGGTAGTAGTTCCAGGCGCACCTTGTGCTAGTTTTTACAATTACCTGTTGATACTGACCAAGCCAGAGGCTTCAGGAATACTAGTGAAGTGGGCAGTCAAGCTGGGAGAGCACACCATTGAGTTGAGTACGCCCCAAGGAAAGTAATTAAAGGGGGAAAGTAATGGTGGACTTTTTGGCAGAAATGCCCAAGGAAAGAAAGATGAAAGCAGTGGAATAAGAACAGAGTCCCTTCCAAGCTACGGGCCAAGGCAAACTGACTTGGACAAATGTGTGGAAGTTGTATATGGACGGAGCTTTCGGAGTGAAAGGAGCATGTGCGGGCCTAGTAATATCAAACCTGATAGGTGTGGAGTCAACTAACCCCCAGCGTTTCAAGTTCCCAGCTTCAAATGACGAATCAGAATACGAGGCGCTGATAGCGGTCATGGAGATAGCCAGGAAGCTGTGAGTAAAGAACTGCACGGCCATGGGGACTCGATGTTG
This sequence comes from Rubia balearica, assembly GCA_032355405.1. Lineage (NCBI taxonomy): Eukaryota > Viridiplantae > Streptophyta > Magnoliopsida > Gentianales > Rubiaceae > Rubia > Rubia balearica. The sequence continues at coordinate 13,201 of JAULKJ010326867.1, forward strand.
GTGGCCAATCGGTACAATGGGTAGTATGCGGCCAAGGAGCCAACAATGATGAAACACAGGGATAAATTCAGGATTCTGGCATCTGAGTATGAAGAATTTGACATCACCAAAGTCCTGAGGTCACAGAACACGAGAGCAGATACGCTGAGCAAACCAGTATCATACGCATATGCACACTCGACTAGGTTTGTGCTAGTGGAGGAACTAGCATGCAGGTCGACTGATTTAGGGCAGTTAGGAGTGATACAGAGGGGTACGGACAACTGGACAACACTCATCCAGAATTATCTGAAACATGAAACACTACCAGCAGATGATAAGGAGGCAAGAACATTCAAGAGAAATGCACTACAGTACGTTATGAAGAGCGGTTTGTTGTACAAAAGAGGTAGCACTGAGTCGTGGCTTAGGTGCACAGAGCCCAAGCTGACAGACAGGGTTCTCAGAGAAATACATAAAGGAAGTTGTGGTAATCACCAAGGTTGAATAACAGTTGCATTGCAGGCAGTAAGAGCAGGCTACTACTGGTCAACTATAAGAGAAGATTCAGAAAAAATGGTCAGAGAATGTCATAGATGTCAAGGACACACCAAGATGCAGAGGCTTCATGCAGAACAAATGACTTGAGTAAGATCACCCTAGACCTTCGCCAAATGGGGGATTAAAATTGTAGGGTCGTTCCTTGAGGCACCAGGGAGAAAGAGGTTCATGTTGATAGCAATAGACTACCTCACAAAGTGGGTAGAAACTGAGATTGTAGAAAGTATAACGGGAAAGAGGATTACAAACTTTTCTAGGAGAATCATAGCGTACAACTTTGGTATCCCGCGGGTGATAGTGAGTGACAACGGAAAGAAGTTTGCCAATGAGCCTTTCAGGTCATGGTGCACTGGCTTGAACATAAGGCAGCAGTTCAAGTCCGTAGCTCAACCATAGGCAAATAGGAAAAAAGTAGTGATGAATAAGATAATAGTCCAAGAATTGAAAAGGAGGCTGGGGCAGGCTAAGGAAATATGGTAGGAAGAGCTGGTAAGTGTGCTTTAGGTGTACTGGACCATGCGAGAACAGCTGCAGCGGAGTCCCCTTAGAGGCTTTGCTTCGGGACGGAATCCATCATTCCCTCGGATATTTCTATTCCCAACAGAAGGATAATCGAGTCGATGAACAAGGATGAAAATGATCAGGCAATCAAGGAGAACTTGGAAGAGTTGGATTGCTGAAGGAAGCTGCGTACAAATCTTGGATATAGCAGCATTACAACAACAAAGTCCAAGTCTGATCCCTGAAGGTGGGATACCTGGATCTGAGGAAAGATGAGGCGAGCAAAGCCCAGAGTCAGAGAAATCTAGATGCAGAATGGGAAGGCCCGTATAAGGTGGCTGAAGTGCTAGGAAAAAAAGCATATAAAATAGAGACGCTAGATGGAAAGCCTATTCCCTGCACCTGGAACATAGTCAACCTGAGAATGTACTATTCTTGAACAAATGTAACTTTAAATATGTATGGCACCTGCAGACGAACAGTTGGATGTTGACAGACGAGACGATATTCCTAAAGGGATCAAATCTTTTGTAAGCCCATATGGGGTATAATCCTAAGGAAATCCTGACCTCTGGCCCTTTCTTTTTTGTTGTTTTTGGTAATGAAAAATGCAGGGAAGAAAATGGCCAAACGAACATTTTTTATTAACGGGCCTTACCCAGGCTAAAGTTGCAAAGCTAACTCCAACAACTAGCTTAACCGTAGATCGGGGCCAATAGGCATAAGGAAAAAAATCCGGCCACAACCATAGTCGTCGAGTAAAAAAGCTCTAACTTTTTATTATCAAAATGATCTGAACTATTTCAAAGACCCAACATGCATCTTTTTGCATTGGGCTTTTTCATTAACTGACGAAAATATGAGCTAGTCTGCCATATTTTTTCTTTGGATAGAAAAAAATAACTCCACGTGTTCGAATTACTTAATTTTGGCATTATGATCCAAGAGCACTACCAGCATAAACATTGGTCGGTCCCAACAGACAAAAGGAAAAAATATCCCACCACAACCATAGTCATCGAGTAATGAGCTTGAACCAGGTTAAAGTTGCGAAGCTGGCTCCAACAGCCAGCATAACCGTAGATCGGGCATAGCCGTCGAGGAATGAGCCTGACTAAGGCCAAAGTTACAAAGCTAGCTCCAATAGCTAGCAGAGTTGTAAGCCGGGCCTGAATAGGCAAAAGGAAAAGATATCTGCATGACGGCGACCGTTAAATGGATAACCAAGTCGGAAAAAATAAGAAACGAGTGCTAAAACCAGCACTAGAAGTTGTTTAAAGAAACAAGTTTCGGAGGATGGTGTTGAAACAAAACACTTTGAAAGCGGAAAGCGGACCACATGGTAGAGACCACGATGGTCCCAATGAATCACGTAAAGTTCCAAAAGAAAGATGACCTACAATGAAAGGGATAAGTAAAGACATGGTAAGATAACAAGCAAAGATAAGAGTACGTAATAGCAGACAGTTCAAATGTTGCCTGCATATCATCCAGAAGGGGAAAACACGCCCCAAGAACAAATAGTGAAGCATTTTCTGATCACTCAGCTGGGGAATACAAAACAAACACGAAAGAAAAGGTCATAGTTCACAATTCAAAATAAAAACAAAACAAAGCCTTCAAAGCTCTCCAACGGCATCAGCAGTAGCGACTTCATCTCCCCCAGCAGCCTGAGCTCCACCCCCAGCGGCTCCCCCAGCATGGTCATCAACTTGACGAGGTCCACTCGCGGAATGTGAATAAGATTCAAAAGGAACACCATCCGGGTTTCAACAGTCAAGCTCAGCCAGCGTCATGCCAGCATGTAGCTCGGTGAAGTACTCAGTAAAGCTATGCTCACAAAAAGGAATAAAGGCATTACCAAGGTCATCCCATAGCTGGTCCTCATCCTCGGTCCGAGAGTAAAACTGAATAGTCTTCATTAGGGCATCACTCAGCATCACGGTGGCCTTAGTACTTCACACCACGCGGGAGTAGAGGCTCAAGAAACCTCGGGTGAAGGCCTAGTCCCGAAAAGCTCTCAACTAAGCAATTTTAGCTTAAGCATAGGACAAGGAGGTCTGCAAAGAGCAAGTAACCCCTTTCTCCAGCTCGAGGTCCCACTCTAATTCTTGGACATGTCGCGCCTTGGCTTTCAAGGAGGCAAGACCGCACTTGAGCTCGTCGTTCTCTACCTGCAGGCTGTCAAGCTCCTCTTGCATGGCCCTGGCAGAGCAGAGGACCTAAAAAAACCAAAGAGAAAAAGAGAAAGATTAATAAGTGTTGGCCCAGAAAGAAAAGGAAAATGGCTAATGAGAAGAAGCATACCTCAATAACAGCTGATGCCGACCAATCGGCACGGGAGTTAGACCCATCCACGTTCAGTAACAGTAACCACTCCCGCAGCTAGGCGTTGAAGTGAGGAAGGGGTAAATGCTGGGAGATTAACTCGATTCGAGCTGCAGCACTGTGCAAGGGACCAGCAGTGAACCCCCTCTCACCCTGTGAAGAAGGGTCGTGGGCGAATGGGGGGGGGTAAGGGAACCACTTAGACTGGAGAGACCGAGGTCTCATGGACCTCCTCGGGAATCACCTCGAAAGAGGTCCAACCAGTACTGGTCCTACCCTTCTCGACTCTTTTCCCAAAGCTGTGGTGGGCCTTCTTCTGGAGAGGCTCCTCATCGAGCCCTCAGTGTCGGACATAGTGATGGCTTTAATTTTCTGATCCACGATGTTTGAATCCTCACTCTGGGGAGCTGGGCAAGTACTAGCACCCCTACGAGGAAGCTTGGACAGGTCCCCAAGAAAGTTGGCGACAGACATCTCTATAAAAAAAGATAAAGATAAAGAGTTATAAAAAGGAAGAGCATGTAAAGGCAAAGAAGATCGGTACAGCAAACAGACTAACAAAATAAAAGAAGAAGAAAAAGAATGGAAGCATTAAACCTATACCACTCTGGTCAGTAGGGTCATCACCAGGAGAAATACCACCAGGAAAATAGGCCATTCCAACAGCCCGCAGAATGAGGTCACAGTTCACCCGCACCATCTCGAGACGGGAGATAAGAGGTTGTATGGCAGCCGTTTCATCTCAGCAGGGCTATGGCGAGATCCCCGCCCTTTTTCCAGGCCAGAAGGGAAAATTACCCTCTCAGCCTCAGCCAAATCTAGGACCAAGTCCTCATCCACGAATATAAACCGCCGTTTCCACTCCACACGAGTAGGAAGGTTGGTCATAAGCTTGGCCCCATCCTGCCAAAACTTTAGGAAAGTCTAGTCCGGGGACATTCTAACCGAGTGGCAGAAGACTTGAAATAGGGTAACCTTGGGCTCGATGCGCAGAAGGCGACACAAAACTTCGAAAGCCCAGAAAGACGTGAATAAAATTGGGGAGGAGGTCAGTCAGCCCCAAATCATCGGAGGCCAAGACGGCCTGGAAAAGGGAAGAAAGGGGAACCTAAGACAACAATTTTCTAGGGTTTTAAGGTAGACGATGATCATGCCGTCGGGCACGTCCAACGCCGTCTGGCTGACACCCGGCAACAAAACATGATCACGAATGTCGTGAAAGATGATTTCCCCGATGTTAAATGTAACCTCAATCACACCATAGGCTGACCTAAACGCGAGGTTGTTTTGTCACAGTACGAGTGTTTCTTAAGAGGACCAAATATTGAAACCGTTCTAACTAAGAGTAAAACGAGTGAATTGGGCCTGATTTAGTGGTAAGCCACACTTTATATAACTGAGAGGTCCAAAGTTCAAAACACACCCCTGTCAAAAATTGTGAATATTAGAGCAATTTCTTGACGGGAATTATGTTAGAGCTGGAGTCCCACATTAGTGGTTGACAGTCATATAACTCAATATACAAGATCATGACTTCCCCCTACATAGTACCAATTGGTTTTATGATAGAGGCTCATGATTCTAATATAGTATCAGAGCCCAAAGTTGGCCCATTACCCCTTTCTGTCAACGTTTGCACGATGATGTCATGTCGCTGCACCTGAGGGGGCGTGTTAGAGTTGGAGTCCCACATTGGTGGTTGACAGTCATATAACTCAATATATAAGACTGTGACTTCCCCTACATAGTACCAATTGGTTTTATGATAAGGCCTCATGATTCTAATACATTACCCAGCATCATGGGACCGTGTCGGTGGTCCCTGCCTTGGTTTCCCAATCTGCAGGTGGTCGATGATGGTGAGATAATGGTGGTTTCGATTTCGGTGGCAACGGTTTGTTGGTGGTGCAGCGTTTGGGTATTTTTAGGAGGGCCTTCCTACCTATTCAAATTAATGGAGTTACGGGCTCCACTGAGCTTATAAAGATTCAATGGTGGTGTCTCCTAGTTAGGTCGTAGATTAGAATGTGAATATGTAATTTGGTTGCTTGTAATCTATCAAAAAAAAAAAAACTAACAGTGAAACGAGAGAGAAGAAAAGTGAGAAAAAGCAGAGAGGGTACCTAGAGAAGAGTGAGAGGCCGCCGGGAAAGCAGGACCAAAGAAGCAAAGAAGAGCGAGGCGGAAACAGGGGAAGACGATGAGAAAAGAAAATGATGAAGGGTGAGGAAAGAAAGGGAGGAGGCAAACCCAATAAATTCCTTGGGAGGAAGGACGACATGAGCGTGATTATAAATAACCGGAGAAGATCATTGTTGGGAGGCTAGCAAATTTTGGCATTAACATAGTGCAATGCACATCTCCCTTCAAAC
>JAULKJ010326877.1:0-10223 GCA_032355405.1 Rubia balearica
ATGAAATCGTGATATATTTGGACCAAAATTTCCTATATTTACAATTGCCATTCTTTCAGCTTATTTATAAAAAAAAAAATCACCCCAATTGAAATTTACAGTAATTGCATAATAATCATGACTAAAGTTTAAGACTTTGTGAAACATCATTATGTTAACTTATCAAATTAAATTTCTATAAACTTTGTAATATAAATAGAAGCTGTAGTTGCATTTTAAGAGATTGATTTTCGTGTAGTAATTTAGGAGATGATAAATGAGTGGATGTAATTGAATTGAAAGGAAAAAAAAGTAAAATAAGTGGATGTAAAAACCTTAAACTTGCCATAAGTATTATGTGTCATTGTTAAAGAAACATCCAATTTTAGCAAGTGTGTCATTGTTAGTGAAACGGAGAGAGTATAAATTAAAAGAGAAAGTTTTTTTGTTGTGCCGACTAACGGTTAACCTATCATGAAAAATTTCATTTTAATAACTTCTAGTATTAAATCATAATTATTTATACATTGTGATACACTTTTAAAGTTTTTCAAAGTCATTGGAACTTCGTTGTTATTTTGTAAAGACAAACATCAAAATATATCATAATTTATTACATCAATTGTAAAATGATCCTGTCTTAGTCGGTTTAAAACAAGACAATATGAATTTTAAATCAATTATATATATTAAGTCTTTTTTATACCCATTAAATATCAAACAGAATCATTTTATAATCTGCCTAACTAATAGGATAATTTAATACTGTTTAGGTTTAATTATTGGATTGATAATCGGGTAAAATTCACTTTAGATCCGCCCAATCTTCCGCTACCGCGTTGTGTCCCATCCTGCCACCTATATGGCCTGATTGTTGAGCCGGAATTTTCTTTTTTGTGCATCGCTAAATCAGACCTTGTATTTTATTTATTTACGTCTCAATACGTATATGTTATATAATTATTTAATTTTATTAAAAATATCTTTTTTAAATTCAAAATTTTCATTTATATTTTAATTTGAAAGTAAATATTTTTTCGCTCCAAATTCTTATATTTTTTTTCATCATTATTAATCATTGTAAATGAATCAAATATATTTTAAATTTTCATTAATTTAATATTATCATAATTTCAATATTTAATCCATTATCAATCCATGGTGTGGAAGGCAATGGATTAACACAAATTTTTGTTTTAGCCCGATTAAATTTTAGGTCAGGATTTATTGTGCAATTATTGTAAGTTATAATTGAGATGTGATTTTTTTAAAATTATGATAAATCTAGGGACCTATTGTGCAATTATCAAATATTAGATACTCCCCCTGTCCCAGCTATTTCTGCGGAGAGAGAAATTTTACGCTGTTCAAGAAACATGTTTGACGGTTAATATCTTTACCTATGTATAATAACGGAAAATAAAGGTTAATATTTAGAAACTACTTGTTACGACGAATTGAACAATATCATATACGATAATATTATTGTTCATATATTTATTCAAACATGCGATCAAACTTTGAGGGGGAATAGTGTCAAAAAAGTAAGAGTGCAAAAATAGCAGGGACAGAGGGAGTATGTAGTAACTAATATTAAGTGGTATCTTAAATATCATGTATTTAATTTTAATAACTTTTTTTTGAAATGTAATTTTAATAACTACCAAGTGGGAAAACTTATAATTTTAATAAGTCTCAATTTTCAAATCTCAATTTAGTTTTCTCCATTTATTCTACGTACTTAAAATTATATAAAAAATTAAAGATAAAATTATGTAAAAAATCATAGAGTTATGAAGCTTTGTAAATATCTAAAACTGGATTCCATTCACAGAGAAGCACCCATTCTCGCTTATACTTGTTCGGTGAAAATGAAGGAGAAGGAAAATGCATATTCAAAGCTGTTAAAAAAAATCCAGAATCATCCATAAGAAGCAGCAGTAACTACTGCAGAAATATTCAAAGGCTACAAGCAAAGCATCCACATTCTTCATAATCACGTTCACATGGTTGGATGAATGGATGGCAAGAGAAAATGGAAAAAGGAACTCTGCTCAACTAAAAAGGAAAAGGAAGAAGGAACTCCATCTCATTAGTCCCACTCCCACATCGGTACCAGTAAAAACAATGGGTCAAAATTTACTTATAAAGTGGCATCATTCCTCTCCAATGAGCAGTAGTCAGTTGGACCATTTTGGTTTCAATTCATTTTGAAATCAGACTAAATTGGCCATAAACTGACTTTTAAGTATAATTTTTGATTCGTTAATGGTTTTTTGGTCTGGATAATGTTCAAATGATCAAATTATTTTAACATTGCTAATTGGGTCTATTACAATTATTTTAGTATTTTGAGTTGATTACACGAAGGTTTAATGGTTGATTTATTATTGGGTTGATTGTAGGCTTGGTTGAATCGGGTTCGGGTTGAGTCTGGTCGTGTCGGTTCATGTTCGGGTTTAGTCTGGTCGTGTCGGGTTCAGGTTCGGGTTGAGTCTGGTCGTGTTGGGTTCAGGTGCGGTTTGATAGCTCTCGGGTTATAATCAGGTTTTGGGTTGAATTGATCGTATTGGGTTCGGTTTGAAATCTCTCGGATTAAATTGGTTTTCGGGTTGAATCGGTCGTTTCGGTACGTGTCGGGTTCTCGATTCGGGTTAGAGATTGACAACTCTACATCCAGCCGTTAGGTCCCCCAACATCACATCTAAATGTTATCCACATTTTCACCACCACAATCTCACCATTTCATATGCATTCGACAGAGCAAAGGTCAACTTACAAGCAATAAGTTTTTCAGTACAATGAGAAACTACAAACAAATCCCATATTGTCCACACTAAATCTTTTTATCCCAACACGAAAAAGCTCAGTTTCTACAAAAACACAGCTTTGACAACTATGTTTAGATCTACCTGTGATGAAAATAAATCAAACAACAGAAATTTGCACCATCTATTACCTGAAAATAGATAAATTACAAAGAAACTTCTAACTTTCAAGACATTTATGCAGCAAGGACATCAGAATTGAGCTACTTTTCACTCTACATCACCTGTTGGAAGCTTGGAACTCAAGTCCATATTAACTTACATAAATGTCATACCAATTATGCCATATATGATACCCCAAAGCATTCAAAAACAGCCAACGTTATAATGGTATCCATTACCAACCATATGTGATAAGAAGCAGAAAATGTGAAATATTTTAATGCACTCATCAAAACTGTCTGAAAACCCCAGAGCTCAACTTACATTTCCTACCTTCCTTGTCCGAACCTGGGACCAAAAGGACTATATCAACTAAGGCATACAAACTCAGAAATGAATAGAGTTAAAAAGCGAAGAGTCAAGAAACAAACAGCAAACCCCTCCTATACAAAGTGAGGCTAAATGAAGTAAATGTAGACCATACAATGATGATCCACCAAGCCAAAAACAATGCCACTTCTTTAACCACACCACAGTGTGAGAACATAGCACACAGCCAATCGAATTTCATACACGGTGAGCCCGTGAGCAAAAGGACCATCGCGGCAGGGGTAAAAAACTGCAGCACTACAAGAAACATGTAGTGATTGTGCAAGAAAACCTTTGCCCTGCTATACTCCAAATCAGGAACCCGGCTGCCGTGCAACCTCTGGTACCAGCACAAAACCGCTTCATTCAAGAACATCTGCACATTCGGCCGCAAACACAAGATTTGCAGAATGCCCGAAATCAACAAGCACCAAAACCTGAACATTTCGAAATCTGATCGAGACATACCCACTCTGCCCACCAGGTCACTCCTCCTCCCAGCGGAATGAGACACTTTCATTCTGCCATTTCCCCTGCTAACCATCACCTCTGCAAACGGACCAATCCACATCATAGAAGTGACAACAGAAAAGGCAAAGCTAACATAAAGGAACATTCTTGCAAAACCCCCACACGAAATCATCGAAAGTTTTCATCGAATCTGATCAGTCCCTAGCCAGAAAGCACGAGCATTCCTTGTTGCAGGAATGTAGAACAAACCCGCAACACATCCCATCGAAACAGCAATACAAAACCTCCCAAAAACATCCAATGAAACAAAATCAAAACGAAAAATCCATCTGGGGACCATTTCAAAAACAATGCCCATTCCCCAGAAGAACCCAACTATTCCAAATACAACACTCAACAGCTTCTCGGACCTCTTAGATGCAGACCTCTCGAAACAAACCCTAGCAATTAAAAAGATCAATTTAAAAAACGCTACAAGCCCTAACAAAATGGGAATCACAGTCCCATTCTTCACGATCCCAGAATCCAAATCCACCTTCAAATAACTATGAAGCAGAATAGAACAAAGAGCCACAACAGTGGAATTAAAAACACCGCTAAACTGCGAGAAATAAACCCTAGATTCCAACTGGACGTGATTGAGCTTCAATCTGAAAATCTGAGCTTTGTTCTCATCAAACTCGAATTTGTCTTTCGACTTTTTCCGAACCTTGACTTCCGAATCAGCCGCACCCGGCCTCCGAATCACGGCTTTCAAACCGCCGCGAGAGTTGCCGTTGTTGAGAGTGACGTCATCCGGATGAACGTACGTGTGGATGCCGTAGAAAACGAGAGACGGGATCTTTAGGAAGGAGAGTAACACAGTGAGCGAGAGGCAGAGCGTGGTGAGGAGGATCAGGTAGCTGGACGAGAACAGGAGGGGTAATTCAGGCATGATGCGGACTACGGTGAAATCGTATGAAGTCCGGCAACAAAGGGGAGATCTCAGAGTAAATACCGGAGGTTCATGATCGGGGATACGGGGGGCTAATGCTCCGGCGAGAAGGCAACTAAACGGCGTCGTCGATAATACTGATATACTTTCCTTTGGACCAAAAGGCGACGCTCGCCCGCATCGTCCCCATCTGCCCGACACCACAGACCTTGGTGAAGGAGGTAAATTCACGGTAGCCCAGCTCCAGGACCCGTTGGCGGTCACTACTCGGTGCGCACAAGAGACCCAAGCCACATCCCATAGGCCCGCACATGGGGCCCGGTGCCGGTAACTCTTGAAAAATCCCCACACTGCCGCTGCCGAGTTTCGAACCATTGACCATTGAACCAACATACCAACGTCCCAACCGTTGGGTATACCCGTGGGACATACTTTCCTAAAATAGCAGGTAGTGATTGCGATCGAATTTCAAACGATGTCGTTTGGTCGTTGATAGCCGATGATCGGCTCCTAATTTTGAATGCCGACCACTACGCAGTAGTACTGCTGAGTGGACGTCAATTCGGTTTAATCGATTTTCGATTTATTCGGTTCGGATTATTTAATTTTGCCCCTAAAAACTGAAATTCGAATAATTTGAATTATTCGAACTGAATTCGGTTTCGGTTTGAAACCGAATTCAAACCGAATTGACTGTAATTTTTTAAAATAATTACTAAAATTAATAATTTAAAATTAAATTAAATATGTAATCTAATTTTTTACATCATCAAAATTAAATTTTCACAATAAAATCCAACAAGTACAATACAAATTATACCGTTATAATTTTATCATTTCATTTAAGATTAAAGAAAAATATATAGTTCGTTTTAATATTCATCTTCAAACCCTTCACAATTTTCAAGTTTTCAAACACTCCACAAATTTATTTAGGTTAGCTTTTATTATTTACTTATAATCCCAAACTTACTTAGGCTTTAGAGTTTGGGATAATTTTTTAGCTATAAACATTGGTCCTCCAATTTAAATTTTTTTATAAATTAATTTTTTTGTTTTAAATTTAATTATTATATATAATCATTTATTTAATTAATTACAATTCGGTATTCGGTTCGGGTTTCGCTTTGACTTTTAATAGCCAAAACATATCCAAAAATCATATTCAGAATTCGGTTTATTCAATTCGGATATCCGAAAACTGTATATCAAATTCGGTTCGGGTTATTCAAATTTGGATAATTCGATTTTCGGTTCGATTTTTGGTTTTTTTCCCACCCCTAGCTGTGGCTGTATGGAAAATGCCTTCCTGGTTTTTGAAAAATTCCGCGAAAGATAACTTACTCATGGCATTTTCCTTGCATTTTGCTGAGTATGTTGCACTCCATGTAGACCTGAAAGAAAGAGGAATCAGCATTATCTGAATTTTAATGAATTCTAATGGTAGGGACGTAGAGTCTATCCAGGTGTATTAGGCCTCTCGCTCTCTGATCTAATTCAGAGCTAGAGATTACGACCTTGTCAAATTGTGCATTTTTAGATAGATAATATGCCACTACGTTTTCCCTGGCTTAATGTGTGTGAGATGAATATTAGACAGAGCATTACATGAAGTTCATAAGCAAGGTTAAAAAGCTTCCAAGGTGGCTTATCTGGATCAGATATAATTTCAATTGCATGCTTAAAGTCGGTTTCAATGGAGAAGGAAAAAAGATCATATCTATGTGTGAGAAAATGATTGCTAGAAGTTCAGAGTGTAAAGAAGATGTAACAGTTCCGGATTTAGTTAGAGCAGCCAAAAAAAAATCTTTTTTTGTCTCTCAATATGACTCCAACTCCACAGATACTTGTATTATTGCACCAAGAAGCATCAACATTGAGTTTAAAATCAGATTGTGGCAGTTCCCATTTAATGACTAAGATTTTTTGTTTTTTTGGCTGACTCAGAAAGTGGATTAATCCATAATAAATCCGTCTTTTATCCTCACTTTTATTACTGCAAGTAGGATTTGTATAGAAGGCATTAAAAATGTCCACCTTAATTTCCTCTATAATGGAATTCAGACTTGGGATGCATTTGTCATGGATAAATCTATTTCTAGCTTTCCACAAGTTCTAGCAAACCAGAGATGGAGTGATTGCTATTAACTTGTTATGCACAGAGCTAGAGCTCGATTTTGTCCAAAGATAAGTGAGTCTGCCATATATGGATTGAAAAGATGGCACAGTACCCAGCACGAAGTAAGAATGATGCTACATAGAGGTATCAAAATCATAGTCATTAAAAAAGTGTGATAACGAATCAAAACTTGCATAGAAAGGGCATTTCGATGCTTGGCTAATGTTACAAAAAATAAAGTTTCATAAAAAAGCAATAAGGCATTGGATAGTTTCCACATAAAAATGTTATTTTTTTTGGGGATGTACCTATGCAATATCTTCTTCATGATTCTGACTTGGTTTCTTCTCGATGTTATTGCCTTAAAAGCAGCCTTAAATGTAAAAATTCCAGTATGCGCAGGCTTCCAGATGAGTTTTTCTTGTCTCGTGGCAGTGATCTGTGCTCCCTGCAAAAAATATTTAAGGTTAGTTGGAAACTGAATGAGGTGAATCATTAGTTCACTCCTGGAGTTAATGAAGTTAACAATTGTGGATTGCAAAGGTAGCCAGTCAGTGAGATGAATGCATGTGTCGAAGAGTGGTCCAAATCGTGTCCAGTTTGAAGAGTAAAAATTTGCAAGGTAGTTGCCATGAATGACTCTGGAGTTATCCTCAGCTATAGGAGTAATATGCACTATTCTTTTCCATATTTCTGATTTTCTTTGTGCCATAAGAAATGACCATAGAAACTGTGACCAGGGTGTTATTCCTAGTTGGAATTTTCACAAAAACTTTAGGGAGAATGTATCTAACAGGTCCTTGAAGTTTCTAAGGCCAAGCTCATTTTGGTCAATGGGGAAACAAAGCTTTTTAAAGGCTCATCCATATGTTCCTATTTCGTGTTTCACTTCTGTCCCATAGAAAACTAGTGATTATACTCCTTAGCTTTTTGAGGACTATGGATGGTGGCTTCATCACTTCCCATAGGTGCTGGGGTAGAGAGTACATTACAGATTTAATTACAGTTAGCCTACCATCCTGACTTAGCCATTTATTTTTCTAGCTCAGTAGCATGTTATCATATTTCTCAATTAAAAGCTGGAAATACTGAGGCTTAACTCTCCCTAAATAGACTGGGTAGCCCAAATATGTAAAAGGAAAGGATCCTTGTTTCATTTCTAGTCTTTTTTTAACTTCACAGGTATGAGAGTATGTGGTTGAGGCTCTAAGATAGTAGTTACTCATGTTGCAATTAATTTCTGACCACTTACCTCTTTAAAAACAGAAAGGAAAACCTTTAGCCTAGTAAGTGTGACTGGTGTTGCTTGGTAAAAAAAATGGTGTCATCTGCATAACTGATGTGAGAAGTGGGGATTGCTCCATTCAGTAGCTGAAAATTTATCATTTTTCCATTATCAAAGAAAAATTTGAAACTTCTACTGAAACCTCAGAAAATAGGTTAATGAAAATAGGAGATAGAGGGTCTCCCTCTTTGATGCCCCAGGATGGTTGGATGAAACCTGCTGGTTTTCCATTGATGATTATGAAGAAAAAGAAGATGACAGGTTTGACATAATGCAACTAACAAAACTAGTACAAAAACCAAATATGATGAGTAAAACAGAAAGGAAGGACCATCTTACCATATCAAAAGCTTTGGTTAGATCTAATTTTAGGATGCAGTTAGGCCTTCTCTTTTTATTATTGAAAAATCTGCCCGTCTCTTTCAAGTGAATTATATTATCTACTATTTCTTTGCCTTTCATGAAGGCCGGATGATTTTCTGAAATGATTTTTGGTAAAAGATGAGTGAGTAAAAAGCTTATTAGCAAAGTTGGTTAGAGTAATAGGCCTATAATCTGAAAAATTGTTAGGTGCTTCAATTTTTGGGATTAAACAGATCCAAGAGCTACATATACCGGCCGGTATTTTTTTTCCTGACATAAACTCAGTTGTAGCCTCAAGCAGGTCAGGTCCTACAATGTCCCAGTTTGTACTTAAGAAACTTGATGTATATCCTTCAGGACCAGGGGAGCCATTGCTTCTCATAGAATGGACAATAGTTCTAATTTCCTCCAATGAAGGATTTGCCATCAGTTTGACGTTGTCATGTGGGGTAATGTCTTAGGGTATTTGGCTTAGGAAGTGGCTTTGGAAGTTTTGGGATGAGTGGTCACTCTCAGGTTCTTCACTAAGGAGGTCCAGATGGAAATGAATGGTCTTTTTTTTAATGTCTGTATGGTTGTCAATCTAGGATCCATTTATATCTTTGATTTGGATGTGTTTTATCTCACTCTCCTTTGTTTAACTAAGGCATGCAAGTATTTTGTGTTTTCATCCCCCTCTTTTAACCATTTATTTTTTGCTTTATGCTTCCAAAATATTTTTTCTTCATTTAGGGCCTTTACAAGCACTGCAATTTTTTGTTTAATTAGAATGTAATCTTGGCTAGAGCTGGTTGTTTCCTAAGCTATTTCCTGAATTATACAAGCCTCTTCACCCAGCTTTATGTTAGCATTTATATCTCCAAAATGTTCCTTATTCCATTTTTAAGTTCCACCTTAAGTCTTTTTAGTTTAAGAAAGAGTTTCGACATCCCTGTGGTGTGGATAGGAAGGTTCCAGCTGGCTTGGATTATATCCTTAATTTCAGTCCTAGTTAGCTAGACATCTAAAAATATGAAGGGCTTAGAGGCAGATGGTATTTTACTACCTATAGTGAGTAGGAGTGGACTGTGGTAACAGGTGTGCCTATTTAGTGTGTGGATAGAGCTATTGGGGAATTCACTGAACCATTCTACATCAGCTAGTGCCCTATCAAGTCTTTCTAGTGTTGGTTTTTCCCTACCACTGGTCCATGTAAAGTGATTAGCTACTGTGTGTAAGTGGGTCAGTTGACCTGAGGCAACAACTTTTGAAAAAATCATTGATGCTCTGAGGATTAGGTTTTGTTGGAATTTTTTTATTCTGTGATAGAACAAATAGCATTGAGGTTCACTATCATGAGTTTAGAGCTGTGAGGAACAACTTTTATTTTTGTCTTTTTGGTTAGTTGCAGAATGAACAAAAATTACCTTCATTCCTTATTAAAAATAGAAGAATTAACCCCAGTTCAGGTGAATTGTAATGATTGTAACTCAACTAAAATCCATATAATGTTGTTCCACATCAGCCAAATGTTATTAGAAGGGGATGGGAGGTCGTCTCTGTACCTCTCAAAGATACAATTTATAAGTCCTAAATGCTTACCAATTAAGTAGACAGTGACAAGTCGGGGACGACAAAGAAGAGGTATTTTCCTAAGGGTTCATGCATATACGGGTGGATATAAGCCAAGATAAAGATACACACACACACACATAAAAGCATGTAAAGAGCGGGTGGGTTTGGTTGGTTTTTCCTAAGTTATGAATTGAAAGACTACACAACTAGCAAAGTAAA
>JAULKJ010326896.1:0-10222 GCA_032355405.1 Rubia balearica
TTCATGATGTATGATCATTGTGTTTCATGTTATGTAGTGTGAATTGTATTTGTTTCCAAGATGATTCCATGTTTGTATTCATGCTCTGGGGTACATTATATACTAGAACAGAAGATCTAAATTAGACTAGAAAATGAATTCTAATATAATTACAAGTACAATTACAATTAAAAAAAATATTCATATTGTAATCTAATATTCATATTCATTAATAACACTCATCTTCGTCGATTTCTAGCTACTAGCATCATCAATTGCTAGAAACCGCCATAACCGCCAACATTAATGGTAGGTATAATCATTTTGATTGTTTCGAAGTATCAACGACCTCTCTTGTCCCCATAATATCTCTGGACTAAAAGTTTATAATGAACAAATTAATTATACTTACAGAGAAACAAAAGAAACTCAATCTGTAAAAGTATTTTAAAGCCTAAAATATAAAAATTGTTCATAATTATTACAAAACAACATTTGGCTTTGATTATAGGGTACATATGACTTCATTGTATGACCGTGATAAAAAGGAAGTCATAAGAGACTAAGACTAAAAAACTGAGAATAAAATGAGGGTTCGCAAACTCATTCATTTTATGGCCTTGCAGTTTCCATTTTAAAAGGTGAGGAATCAGTGGCGTGGCCACGTGTCACACTTTCATTGGTTGAAAATATAACTCAACCTAATTATTTTATTTCTTTATCTAAATATTTAATTTAATATTATTATTTAATCAAAATAATCATAATAAACGATATCTTTCATTGCCTATAGATTGAGATTAAGTTATAGTTCAAAACAAAACTCAATATTTCTCTTCTCCATACTTAAAAATATCTCTTCCCATTTTTGTAATTATTGAATATATATTTACAAAATTCAAAAATATTATTAATATTTTAAAAGGAATATTCTCCATCCCACAAAAAATGACATAATTTGATAGTTGGAATCAATTGCATCAGTTTTAACTATTAATATCTTATTTACGTATGTAAAAAAAATTGAAAAAATAATAATTTACAAATAAATATTGTAAAGAATTTAAATAAATAATATATATATATTAAATGTAATAATCTTATATATAATATTAGAATTAAATGATTGAACTGGTTCAGTTTGACTCCAAAAAATCAACTACGTCATTTTTGCTGAGAGGGATGTAATACTGTTTCTATTTGATAAAAAAAAAGGACACAAAGTTTGGTTGGACTGGGTCATGATAAATATAGTCCAAGAGTTGATGCTAATAGTAAGATTTTGAGAAAACTGTTTTTATAACCCTACCTAATTTACATAAGTGTAAGTATAACCTTTTGATAATTAAAAGTGCAAGTATAACCCTAGAGAGTAAGTGTAAGCACAAGTGTACCCATTCCGACAGATTTAGACTGAAATTTGATGAAAAGACAATTTTGACCTTTAATTTTTTTAAAAAAGGAATGAAATTACTATTATGTCCCCAAACCCCAAACCCCTATTCTTCTACTTCTTTTCTTTGCCATCTCCGCTCGGCTTAATTGGAGCATTTCCATTGTTGTTCGGCTTACTTGGAGCTTCAACAACTGGCCATCCATTGAAATCATCTGGGCCATTCTGGTCCGCAGATACCCACGAAATCTCTTCATCTTTCTTGGTGATTGAAGCTTAAACTAAGAGGTGAGCCAGATTGATTCTGGGTAGGATTAAAATTGTCCGTGTAAAGGGACTGAATTTTACGCCATGAACGCTAAAAAATCGTAGCGTTGAGGGGAAACAAAATGGAATATGAGACGCAGAAGAGCAAATCGATTAGGGCATCAATTGGGACTGGGGTGGCATCGATTAAGGCTAGTTGGGTTGCAGGGTGCCTAGGCTGGTTTGGCATCAGGTATTGGTGGGTTTGGTGGCTCAGAGTGGCCCAGTAGTGGTCAAGTGGCAACGGCAGTGGCGGAGCGGCAACGGTGGTGGTAAGGGTATGATTGTCTACACACTTTTTATTTTTGGGCGAAAGAGTATTTTGGTCATTTTATATTGAGTCAACGGGTAGAAAGACTAAGTCAACCTCGAATTGTCCACCAGCACGTTATACTGACACTTTTATCAACTAGTTGTTTTTATGGTTTTAATTATCTAAACGTTAGATTGGTACTTACTCAGGCATATAGGGTATATATTTGTATATTGCCCTTAGATTTTTACATCGATTTTCACTAGATATGATATGATCCCTTTGTCCAAGGTTAAACTGTGCATGAAACTTTTCATGGTGTACAAGAAACATATTGTACCGTTGATAACTTTAATTACGTGTAATAACGACAAGTAAAAAGTTGATATTTAGAAACACTTGTTACGACGAATCCAACAGTGTCACATATGATAACATAAATATCTATTCAAATATATGGTCAAGGTTTTACAACTTTGACTTGAAAAAGTCTCTTGACGAGTTTGAAATGGGACAAAAGAAGTATGTGATTTTGATGCCAATTCAATTCTTAACACTACATTGGCACCCACTGTGCTGGAAATCACACCAGCAATAGATGTTTCAGCTTAAAATGCACTAGGTTGGTTCCTAAAATGCACATAAATTAGGGTCTGTTTGGCAGAAACTATAAGTTCGTAACTTATAATTAATTTAAGTTTGGTAAACAATTAAAAATGTACTTATTTAAAAAAACAATGCATATTTGGAGATAAAATAGTAATTGGTCTCCCCCAACTTTTCAAATAAATTAGTTTTTCTTATAAGCACGGCTCTACCATATACACACCTAAATTATTTTGAAACCACATAGACAATGCATATGGATTTCCTTTTTCTAAAGATAGAGTCTTATATGAGTCTTATAAGGGACAAGCGATAACCTCACCGCTCTCCAGGTCTTCCTATCTTCATCAGGTAGGAAGCCAGTTCTCTCAAAGAACTACATTCCCTGTCCCACTACACTTCCCAATCTAGAGGAACCTTATTATTCCATGAGTGAATTATGCCACTTTCCTCACACCTAGCAAACAAGAACTTATCCTTTCTAACCCACAGTTACTAGGAAAGCCCTGTACAATGTGAACCCCTGACATATTAGGGTAGAAAGTGACCAAAGACTCAATAAATATCCCCTTTCCTAGATAATAACATGCAGAAAGCAACTCCATCCTAAAGTCCTTCCTAGCCTTATAGTATACCTCCCTAAAACCAATGGGTATGACCACGCCCTGAGGATGAAGCTGGGAAAGAGCAACCAAGTAAGCCTCAAACACGCCCACAATGTAATTCGAGATGGGCAAGGTCAGACCATACATGAGATGATGCTCATACACCCTAAATAATGTAGCTGGAGGGCCCTACACCCGCTCACCAACACTAGGTATCATAACCTCATAATTGTTCAAAAAAGAATGATGTCATCTCAGAGAAATTATATCATTCATACTCATAACATTATCTCCGTCACTACCCTCTTGAGTACCTCCATTATCAACAGCACTACCCCTCTTGGGAATCACCTCATCATCAACCCGAACATCATTATAACATGCCTTGTACAAACGTCACTGGGAATAACAACGACATACGACGACTCATGACACTCATCAGCTATGCTTTTAAAAATATAAAAGGCTTAAGATAGATAATTTACCTTCCAAACTTCACAACCCCCTTCAGAAGTTGACTGATATATGGGAACACCAAAGAGTTAGATAGATACAAGGTAAGCTTACAAAACACAAAACCTTTTATATATAAACACAATTCACAAACCAAAAAAATTTACTTTTCACAAATGTACCTTCTTGAGAAATGAAATAATGTGTGCCAGTTAAAATTCAGAGTCGTCAAATCTAAAATTTTGAAATACATGCTTAACAATGATTACTCTACATGCATTTAATTTTTTGAAACGCTACTAACCACTATACAAAGTTAAAAAAGTACTTATCTACAACCATATAATTACATTTTTAATTTATACTATGATCTACACATTCCTTCCCAAGAAGAATTGTTTTATCTTTGTGCCAGCTATTGTCTTATCAAAGTGAAATGGTGAAATACACCATCTCACCAAACTTCACTTCAGAAAACACTTTATTCAAATTGATAAGACTGCCACTACTCCCTCCGTTAACCATGACTCCGTGGATGGGGGGCTTATGGTATATACATGACTCACCTAGCCCAAGTCAGGAGAAACCTAGCACTAGAATAACCACTCCACAAGAACAGACATGTTCGTTAGACACACACAACACTTCTCCTAAAGGTAACCATCCCAGAAATGGCTAAAACACACCAATCACCACAAATACCCCCTTTCGAGCCACGATCTAGAAGAGAGCAACACAATACGTTAGCCACAATCGCATGACTGGAGTTTTATAAATAGAGTCAAAGGACAACAAACTAGGTAAGTCAATTTCATACTAACAAAAGACCCATGCTAGAAGCAACCCTCAATTGAATGTCAAAACTTCCTTCCCAGGGACCTTTGCAGGTACTTAAAGGGACTGGACTTGCCGTAGCCAATATTGGGAGCTATCACAACTCAAAATTGGACCTTAGAACCAATGTGTTGTTGGGCCTCTTAATTTTGATCCAACCAAACTCTAGAAGAAAGAAAATAATGAAAAATAACAATACAAATAGAATAGAGAAAGATGAATTCAAGTGGGCTAAAATTCCATCTAACATTTTTAATCAAGCCGTGTCTCAATATTATTGATTTTAGTGGAATAGAAAAGGTGACATACGATCACCGTGATTTATTGAGGAGGTTTTCATGCTAAATTTTTGGTGTGTTCTTGATGTGGTTATTTTTCTATTTATTTTTTAGTTATTACCATATTACACCAAGTCTTTGGGAGATATTTTCTTGAGCCATCTTTCATTGTGCCCTGTGTTTTATCCCAACAAAGCCAAAGCTATTTATTGCATTGATCAGTGCGTACATATGGAGGTTAACATGGGTAGAATGGTGGCTATAATGGTTCTTCAAATTAACACATTTGGAAGAGAAAGATGAGTAAATTGCTTAATTTTAGAAAATTTCACTTGGTTGTGTTTACTAAATACAAACCAAGTGATAAAAGTGATGAAGAGTGAGCTTTCTTGAATAGAAAAGTGTGTGGGTTTACCCGTCAGTGAATGGATAATGATGTGCTATATCACGGAAGCCATTTGAATGGAGATTGTACTATTTGGTCCAAACTTTAAGTGCTCTATGAGAGGAAGTTAGGTAACAAAAAATTGTATCTGTTCAAACAACTTATCTCCTTGAAGTTTATCAATGTTTCATCGATGACAGATAATTTGCGTGTTTCCAAAGATTGGTGAACCAGTTGGCTACAATGAATATTACCTTTGATCATGAGGTACTTGGGTTATGGTAACTTAGTACTTTACCATAATCGTGGGAGACTATGATATTGTATTTATCTTACTCTTCTCCTTGGTGTTATCTTAATTAGTATGGATATAAATATTATGTTGAATGAAGAGATAAAGAGAAATAATCATCCTTCAGATTTGTATTCTGAGGTGCTGGTCCCAGAATCACGGGGGAGAAGTAAGAGTCAAGGTCTGGGTAATGGTGGTAAATTGTGTGGTGCTTCAAACAAGTGGTCCTTGATTTCAGAGTGAGATCTTTGAGCGTGTTCCCACGTCCCACACTGGAAGTGGAGAGAGTACTTACTCTGAATATAAGTGTCAGTTTCACTTCATTAGTATGATATCTTTTGGGATAATCCCCAAAAAAATGTGAGGGATAAGTCCAAAGCAGACAATATTATAGTAATGTAGGTTGAGTTGGCCTTTGGAGTCCCAACACCAAGGCTTTTCTAGAAATAGTTATTTTCAAATAGAGTTGTAGTTAATAGGATATGTAATCCAAGGATACTAGAGTAGTTTGCTTACAAGGTTTCAAGAAAGGGAAATAGAATTAGTACTTGACTTGCATCAGCATGGTCATTTAAAACCCGCGAGCGCGGTGCGTCCAAGATAAGAATTTGTATGTTTTTCCTAACCTTACTCCTAACTATAATAAACGTAGATAGTGGAAAGTCTAGGGTATACCATAGATATACTAATGCCTAAAGATTAGCTAAAAATAATCCACTCTCGGGCGTCACCCCAATTGTTTGTCAGGAATAGCTAGTGGTAATTGGGAGGGGAGGGGTTGTGTTTGAACTAGCAACTACTATCATGCAAGTGAAACAAGATAAACTATGAACTAACAAGTCTTGGGTTATGGTTTCTAGGTACTTTACCATAATCATGGGACACTATCATATTGTCTTTGTCTAACTCTACCTAGCTAAATTACTCTAAGACTACTTTTTTAACCCTAGGAAGTTGTAGGCCATTTATATAGGATGGGATAAATAGACCTAAAAAAGGCCAAGTTGTGGACCCTAGTGCCAACTTGACAAGAGTTGTGCAGCATTGCACATGACTTCGGCTGGAGGGCATGCTGCGGTTGAAACTGAAGGGGTGGGGAATGTGGATTTACAGGTTCCGAATGCTGGAAGTTGTGTTTTGGGCTTCTAAAGTTGCACAAGGTGCACACATTTGCACGTCCTGTCGGCCAAGGCTTGTTTTGCAGCGGTTCTTCGTGTACTCGTCGTGTAGATTTGCATGATGTATTCCCTGGGACCTTCATGTGTCATGTATGATGGAAGGGTCCATGCCATTTTACACGACACGTGCACTTTTTCGACGTTTCTAAACATGTCTTCTTTTTCTTTAGATTTTTTATCTTCTACCACGTTTTGACTCGTGACCTTCAGTCTTCTACTAATTTTGTAATTGGCCTTCATTCATCTACTCTGAAATTCTTATGAGCAATCTACAAATAAGCGCAAAAAAATTCATTAGGCTAATATTAGGCTAGAAAATCTAGCTAGATGCTCGTAATGATAAAAATCCATTATGTTCATATTAAGCTACTGAATGAAGGATTTATGTAGAGAAACCAAAAATGGTCACCTAAACCCCCTATGTTCTAAAACCTATCTAAACCTAGAAAACTACACTTAAAAACATAACAAAAGAAATATTAAATGCCTTAAGAAATAAATGCATTTGACGTCTCATTAGTACTCGTGTTTCTCTTTCTTATTATATGGCTATGTTCTTTTTTTTTTACTTTCAAGATTCATTTCTCTGAAAAACTCTTTCTACTCATTCCCCACACTCTTCTTAATATTTTAACTACCCCTTTCTTCTTTACAAATTAATTTTCTATTGGACAATTCATACGAGGGACTCTTTCCGAGTAGTGATAGCTCCTAGTATTGACTAAACTCTTAGATCAAATATAAGAGGCCCAATAAAACATTGGTTCTAATCCCAAATCTTCAAAAGTAGGAGGTCGAACCTAACAAACTCACCCGACAGACTAGTTTAGAGGTAAGATCAATTTCGCAACACTACAAATTCCCACCTAATAATAAATTTGATAACATATCTAAACCATTATAATTAGTATGATTTTTTTTCAATTTCCAACAACTGGGAGACCAACCACATCACTAATCCAATGACATCGAATGTCTACATGCTTAAACTATGTGTGGAAAGAAAAAAATTTATGCTAGTTGAATGGAACTTTAAATATCACAATACAAAATACAATTTTTTTAACTCTAAGATCCATAGTGAAATTTACTAGCCATAACAATTCTTCGTTGTGTAAACGATGGCTACAAACTCTATTTTGGTATTGGAGAGTGCAACACACTTATGTAATTTAATTTTTACACCAGAACTCCCCCAGTAAAAGATACCATATATCTGGAAGTATATTTTCGATCACCCAAACTCTCGAAAAAAATATGAATTTGAATAGCTAGCCAAAGGCTTCACACATCTGATCATTATTCGAAGATTCTTTGTTCCCCAAAATTACCTTATAAATCACTTCATGAATTCCCAAGATTGTCTTCCTCAATTATAGAGATAAAGAATCGCAACACCCATGACATGAAGACTGTCTGGTCTTGTACAAACCACAGAATATATTAAATTACCAACCGTCAAATAGAATGGAGCACTATTCATAATAAAATTTTAATGAATCCCTAGATTGATATTCTAAATGATTATGCTTGAAGTGGGAAACAAGAGGAATAGTTACCATTTTAGTTTCGTCCATTCTAAAATGGTTAAAGGCCTTCTCAATGTACTTCTCATCGTTCATGCACAACTTCTTTTCTTCTCGATTACATGTGAATTGAATGCCAATTATTTGTTGCACAGGTTCTAAATCTTTCATAGAAAATGAATCACTCAAAGTCCTCTTTAGATCATTAGAGATCAACATATTTTTTCCAACAATTAGCATGTCATCCACATAGAGCAATTTTTTTATGAAATAACTATTGGAGAATTTTCTCACAAAGACACAGTGATCAATTTTGGGTTATCACATACCTATGTTTAACCATCTAAAGTTCCAATACCATTTTTTTGGAGCTTGTTTCAACTCGTGAAGGCTCATCACCAATTTGGAAACAAAACTTTCTTCTTTTCTTCAAAACCAGCTGGTTGCTCCATATAAGTATCTTCCTTTAGGTCTCTGTGAAGGAAATACACCTTCACATTCATTTTCTCAAAATCTAATAGGCCAACTCAAGAACGAATCTAATGGATTTGACTCTATGAGAAAATTTCTCCCCAAAGTAAACACCTTTCCTTCAGGTAAATACTTTTACAACCATTCAATCGAGCCTTGTAACAAGGTTGAGAAGTATGGTATTCCTACTTTTATCGATACACCAACCAATTTTCCAAAGCTGGTTATCCCTTAAGCACCTTCAACAACTCGAATGTATAATTCTGTTAAAGGGATTTTATCTCATCCTCCATGGCTTTCATCCACTCCTTTTTGCCCCCATCTTTCATATCTTCTTGAATGATTTTAGACTCTCACCAGTCAGTGAGGTACACATAATAATCGGTGAGTACTTATTAGAAGAATATTGAATGTGTGCAAATCCTCTCATCTCTTGAAAAATTATGGTAGGTCCAACACTCTCTTCCTCATACTCAACTTATGTCTCTGAGCAGGAATAAACATCTACAAAACCATTAGCAATTAAAAAGTAAGAACCCAAGATTCATACCTTCATTTTGAGCAGGAGAATTATCCTTAACCACCAGTGCATGGGCAATAATACTGCATCAACCATTTCTTCCTTTTACCAAGTAGGGGGAACATTGTCAACCTTTATAATATTTTCATTGGTGTGATCTTCCATGCATAAAACATCTCAAGTACGAGGAGTAAACACCATGTGGAACATAATCCACTTAAAACCTTCTAATATAATCAATAATAGTGGATACACAATTTATCCCTATCACCAACTAGAGACATACCATAATTCATCAACATAATAAAATACATCATTGTAAATAACAAGAACAAAAGAGAACTATTTAATGTAGAAACTAAGATGAAAGCTGAAGCTCAAATGTCATAGATATTTTTCACCAAACTCCATACTTGAATGTTTCAAACCAGACATCTATAGTTTAGATACCACTTGTTGAGACTGTAAAGTCGACCTCAAACCACATTAGTATGATATTGTTAAAAGGTCTCATACTAACGTGATGAGAGTGTCACTTATATTTAGAGAAATTTCCCTCTTTAGTTTTAGTGTAGGAGTTGGGTTCAACACACCCAACACTTGGGATTTGAGACGATTTGTATGGTACTGTAGGGTACACTTTAGTTTACCATCTCCGAGATACTTCTCACAATCTTTATATTACTTTCTTCAATAAATCTTTTGATAAGTGTACAAATAGAAACAAATGAATTTTATTTTATCCATTATTAGTATTGGGCTTGAAACAAGAGTAACCGGTAGAGGTGTCAATTCGATTATTCGGGTCAGCTTCGAGTTTGGGTCAAATGAGTTCGAGTTGAAATGGGTCGAAGTCTGTTGGTCGGGTCGGGGTCGGATCGGGTCGGATAGGGTCGAAGTCTGTTGGTCGGTAGGATTGGGTTCGGGTTGGGTTGAATGGGTCAAAGTCTATTTATCGGGTTGAGTCTGGTCGAAAGTGTCAAAATCTGTTTGTCGGGTCGGAAAGAAAACTAAAATAGGAAAGAAAAAGGTTTTGAAAAATGGGTTACGGTGTCATCTACTCTGAAACATGTACTAGCGTTTTCTAACATTTCACAAAAAAATTATTTATTTAATATTTTTATATTTAGGCAAGAATAACAA